>JAFEMH010005914.1:0-60000 GCA_022495995.1 Adenophora triphylla var. japonica
TCTTAGGCCATTTTAAGTCGAGGCTCGGAACTCGAGATCCCTTAGCATAGCAGCGATGAAAGGTCATGCTAAAATCTTGACTGATCTTGATTTCGAAGCTACACCCGGAGCGATGTTAAGGTCCAGGATATACATCCATTGCTCGCACGTGACACCATGTCATCACGCCTTTGATCACGTCGGCGCTGCAATGTGACGATATGACCCGGCGCCTAACGTGCGGATCCCTTGCGCGAAGCAAGCCAAAGAGAAGGTCATGCCGAGACTCTTGACCCTGGTGATCTTGACTTCCAGAGTGGCCGGCTTCCGGTTACACTATTCGCATGGCTAACGCATCAAAACTTGAACATGACGGGGCTCGGTCCTTAGGTTCGATTTTTCTTTTAGGCCGGTGGAAACCAGCTTGCAACTATAGGACCCTCGCTGACAGGTGCATCCGCCTGGGATGTCGAAATACGAGGTGGGTGCAAAACGAGGCTTATAGCCGCCAGCGAGATGGTCTCTCAGGTGACCCCGGGGATCCTAGCATAGTTGCCGAAAAAGAAAGAGCAATCTTTTCCACGACCTACCTGAAGGACTACGAGAAAACATGTTGTTTAAGTAGAGATTAAAACAACAAAAAAAAAAATCGAAAATAAAAGAAACGGAAACCGCATGCCATTGAGCTTTCCCCCTTTTATCTAGTTAGACCGCCATTCACGTTGTCCTAAACACTTGCCCATCACCCCACTCCGGCTAACGAGAGAATGGTCAGAGAGTGCAGGGAACAGGATCTCCAGGTGTCAAAACGACAAGGTCCTACCTTCCTTCCCGACTCAGGTCACCGGACGCTCCAAGTCGATCCCCATGGCCAGAGTCAGGTGGATATGACAAGGATGGGAACGGAACCTTACCCCCCAAGAAATTTCCCAGCCTTTGGAAGAAGTTTGGCGGTCCTCATGGCTATTGAAAACGTCAAGGTGGCAACAAGCTTTGGATCGAAGGTGCCATGCACCACTTCGGAACCTTAGCCACCCAACTACACAGGGCTTCCCAAGGCGCTCCTACGGCCTCTAACGTCTCTCATTGTCTCCCAGTCAGCTGTTACCCAAATACGAGCCATGCGGTTATGACGTAAGACCACAAGACCTTCCGGAGGAAAGCTTGCCCATCCGAAGCCTCCTGAGGTCGGTACCACCGCCGAACAACGAACACATCGGTGGGACGTCTGCGATTGCGGTGCTTGTGCGGAAATGGAATTCCGGGATGCAATGAACGAGGGCCGTCCTCGGCGAAAGAAGAAGCTATCTTCTCAACAAAAGGCTGAAAAAGAGGTATGAATACGGTGATCACACGGTCGGAACCCTTGGAGAACCCTCGGAAAGTTTGACTACTATGTCATCTACTCCGCCAAATCTCCCCGGCCTAGTTACGCACGGGGCCACGGCAATGTTTGCTCCATGATCGGGTGGGACGAGCTTCGCACCGCCAGAAGGCCCGAAGGTCCAGATAATCCAACCCTGTCTTGGGAAGATCTCAAAGCCACTATTGATGCTTCGGTAAAAGCCATGACGGTGAGCGAATTGAAATGCGCGATCGGCCTTACGCCAATCGAGGCTCCTCCCACTCCCGAAAGCGGGAGAGACAAGCAAAACCACAAGTCCGAGGTGAATGTTCGACACGTTCGGTCAAATCCCGGTGAATCCTCACGGACGGACAAAAGGCCGGTCATACACGAGCCACGAGGTGAAAAGGGGCCCTACGCGAAAGAAAGTGAAACCTTGGACCCCGAAAGGTTGAAGATCCTGTCTTGACACGGCTCAAGCGCACTCGGGCTAACATCTCACTCTGGTCCTTACTCACTTCATCTTACGCCAAGCTTCGAGTTGGAAGAAAGCACAGGCGAGACCATGGTTCCCATCACGAGTGACACACGATGAAGCGGTTCGGATGATTGGCAACGTCAATTCTGACAATATCATCACCTTCACGAGCTCGATCTTCCAAAATTTGGGGCGACCACAGCGAGCCTCTCTATATAACGGTTCAGCGGCCGAGCGCCGTCTCCCTCGGGTGTTGGTAGATGGGGGATCATCCATGAACGTCCTTCCGGCCCAAAATGATGGATTTGCTAGGGATCAAAGCAGCGATCTAAAACCTCGATTTCTCGGGCAATCGAGGCATACGACTCGACATCCCGCCCGGTCTTGGGAATAGCCACCTTGAACCTTTGGTTTGGAAAAGCAAAATGGTCTGACAGACTTCAAGTCATCGACATCCCGATCACATTGTTGCCATTTTGGGACGCCCTTGGCTACATCGGATCAATGGGGTGGCATCCACTCTCCATCGGTGCGTAAAGTTCGTCCAAGGAACGGATATGACCATCATCTGGCGACGGCATAGTCAACGAAAGGACCGATACCAACGGCGTCCCGGTCTTAGAAATCAAACCCGACGATGATGGCGTGATGTTAACGGGGTTCACCATCGAAAGCCCAAAGGCCCAAGTGTGCCACATAGACGCCTTTGATTTGGGACAAGATCCCTCCCCGATGAAAATGATGAAGCACATGAACTACATCCGGGGCTCGGTTTGGGAAAACGCCGTCGGGGCACTCAGCGGATCATCAATATCAAAGAACGAGAATACACTGCACGGCACGGGATACTCTCCTACTCCCGAACACATTGCGGAGGACAAGCGAGCTGCACGTAAACGCTCCACGAGATAACAAAAGAGGCTTGCACGCAATCTCAGATCTTCGTCCTTACGGCTTCGACATGACCAGAGTACTTGCAAGGAAGGCGGCAACTTGGAAGAAGATCCGAGAAAAGGAACGGGCGATCGGCGCCAAACAAAGGTGGCCGACAACCATGGACAAGCTCCGGCGAGAACTGGCAAGATTCGGAGGCCTCAAGCCAAATCCTGTCCGAAGAGCATTCCTCGACACACCGCCCCTGCGGGATCCACAACCACCATCTATTCACGGCGAATTTTGGTTCGGGAAAACTCCCTCTTTGGCGGAAGAATTCGAAAAACTCTCTGTCAACCTCTGCTGCCTTCAACAAGCGGGACGAGTGCATTCGAGCTAGCAATGCCCAAGACAAAAGCAAGAGACTCCGCGAGACGATGCTTGGGGCGAGACGGCTGCTACACACTGCTCTTCAAAGAAGAAATCGAGATGCCGAGATCTAATCGATTTTGTTTCGATAACTCTGTGATAGCAATGATCGGGAACGGTGACATAAAGCCTTTCAAGCCCCATCTCCTATCAAGCTCATTTGCCGCTCAATAAGCTGGGCCACATTCTCAGGACCTGCGGCCAAAAAGGACATGATCGAACAACTTGGTCGACCCCTCGAGTCCTAGAGTCTAGTGTCAAAACTCATCACGAGTCCATTAGCTTTGAATTTGAGTCTCTCGAGTCATCGATGGCCTCACGCCGGAAGATTACGAACTCATTGCCAATAATGTATTCCCGTATGCTCTTAATGAATGCTTCGATCTTTCAGAGTATCCTCTCGTTGCATCTTTAACAAGCGATAAATTAACTAACACACAAGCAGGTTAATAACGATTCACTTGATAAAGAAGCGGACGATACATTAAACGAACAATACATTAAGCACATCTTTAAGCGTATGTTGTCAAACGAGAGAAAAACCGGGCCCAAGGCCGAGAAGGTTTTAATCACGAGTGAATTTGCAAGATTCTTCGAAGAGCGAAGAGACGCAAGTCGGAAGTCAGACGCCATTTCCGGACGCTGACGGATCTTCCAATACCTCAGAGCACGGGAAACCACCTTCATGAACAAGGAAGGACCACACGAAGGGGTCGAAACCAAGAGCATCATGGCCCTAAACGCCTTGCCTCTCACTTCGTCATCCTCGGGGATATGTTATACAAGAAACGCTACCATGGGCCACTCCTACTGTTGCGTCGGCCAGAAGAAGCAAGACAAGTTCATGAGCAGAAGTCCACAATGGGGCTTGCGGTCCCCACATGAATGCGAGCCACGATGCAAATCATTCTCGGGATGGGCTACTCTTGGATCTCCATGGAAGCGGATTGCATCCACTTTGTCAGAAAGAGCTGCGACAAGTGCCAACGGTTCTCCAACCTCAATCATCTGCCGCCCCACGATCTCTCTTGCATGACTACACCTTGGCCCTTTGCCACTTGGGGAATTGACGTCATCGGGAAAATCGCTCCGCCGAGCGACAACGGTCACGAGTTCATCTTAGTAGCCATCGACTACTTCACCCGAATGGAGTCGAAGCAAGTCCTACAAGGTACTCGCCTCCAAGAAGGTCGCACATTTCCTCAAGGAAAACATCATATGCCGATACGGCATCCCAAATGAGGTCATATCGGACAACGGCTCACACTTGAAGGAGAATTCGACGGGCTTGGTGAATTCAAGATCACACGCCACAAATCTTCTCCCTACCGGCCACAAACAAACGGCGCCGTGGAAGCGACAAACAAAACCCTCGAACGGATCATCCGAAAAATGACCACCCAGGGGACGAGATTGGCCAGAAGCTGCACCTTGCACTTTGGAGGCTACCGCAGCATCCGGTCAGGAACGACCACGGGAGAAACCCCATTTGCCACTGACGTACGGGATGGAAGCGGTCCTTCCCATCGAGCTAGAAATTCCCTCACTCAGAGTCTTTGTTGGAAAATGACATCAACGAAGTCGAATGGCTCGAAGCCGACATGACGAATTGGCTCACGCTAGACGAGCGACGACTAAAGGCCATGGAACACGTCCGAGCCTATCAAAGCGGGATGGCTAGAGCTTTCGACAAGAAAGTCAAATCCCGAGACATCGGGGAAGGTGACCTTGTACTCAAAGAAGAAAAGCCTCCCGCTCGAACCAACCCAGCTGGGAAAATGGGAACCCACGTGGATCGGCCCTTTCGTGGTTGAAAGATCTTCTCGGAGGCGCCATAAAAGCTAACGGACCTAGACGGCAATCCGCTTCATGAATCCGAGTCAACGGAAGCAAACTTCGCGAGATGCTTCGCCTGAAGAAGAACAAGCTGTGCATCTCTTGGCACTCCATGTAGTGTCGAACTACGCGGAACTGAGCCCTCTAGTCAGGAGAACGTAGGCAACCTTAATTGGTCCGGTCTAAAAATACACAAAAAGTCAAAAGTTTGAATGTCAATCAAGACCTCCATCAAGCTACGCACTTTTCAAGAACATGCCCCCAGCGGTCACCTTGACCAAGTCAAACGACGGCGGCAACATCCAAGGACATCAGAGGTCGCTCGGCATCGAACAGCCCGACTCGCGGTTTCGAAGCCGGGGGGCTTGTCTTCGCCCTCACGCGCTTCAAAAAAAAAAAAAAAAAAAAAAAAAAAAAAAAAAAAAAAGAGCTCGAGCAAGGGCTCACGAAAAAAAAAAAAAAACAAAAGAAGCTCAAGCGAAGGCTGCGAAATTGAGGTCAAGAGCCCGCGCCAACAAGCGGCAAGGAGGCTACAAAAAAAAAAAAGACCGTCGGAACGACTTGTCGGGGAGCATTCAACCTCTCGGCCAAGCACAAAGCCTCGGCAAAGGGATTGCCGTCGGGGCCCAGGCTTCGGTCCGCGGAAATGCGACGAAAAAGTCCAAAGATGGACGCCTTGGAGCAAAGTGCACAACGAAGCAAAAAGGCAAACAAAAGATCTTGCGTCTCGACAAAGCTTTAAAAGTAAATCACAAATCACTAACGGTTACAACATTTCTTGATGAGTTCAAGCACGGTCTACTCTCAAGTTCACAACATGCTAAAAGACGACTTAATACATTTAACTAATAATGTGTTTGCAATGCAATGAATGGATACCTAGGAGGTCATTCCGCGCCATGCGTTTGTCCCTCGCCATTCTTTCCTTTCTTCCCTCGTCCCGAGTCTTCTTTCGCTCACGTGAACCAACTCTGCGTCTCGGTCAGAGATGGGGTCCTCCCAGTGGAAGTCAAACAATCCGGTAGCTCTCGGGGCTTCATTCGCCGTGCTTCGGCTCGGATCTCCTCCCACTGCGAGTGCAGCAAAGAGGACCTCTCCCTGTCGGTCGGTCAACTCTAGTCTCGTAGTCAAACAAAGTGTCTCCGTCGCATCGAAGGGTCGGACCAGGCTTCGGCACTGCTAAGGCCCAATAGCTGCACTCACGGCCAGCCGGGTCCAGAATCGGCTGCCCACCCAGCCTACTCTGCAGAGACCCGGCTTGGGGCCCTTGACCACGGCTGCTCATTACCGGGCCGGACTCTGCGAGTCGTCAACGGCAACTCCCAGACGTCTAAGGAGTACGCCGGGAGGGAAAGCCGGAATCACTTCAGCATACCCTCCCGGACAATACGAAGGCACACTTTGGGTACGCTGCCCATACAAGAAGGAACTACCTCCGCGGTAGCAAGGTACATCCCGGCCAAACAAAGGCTCTGCTTCATCCCCAACTGCAAGGAAACAAGCGACAGTGAATATAGAAAGGAGGACCAAGACAAACCTGGAACTGCTCTAACAACGTAGGACCGCTTCCTGCCAAGAGATCCTCCTGGTCTCAATCCTCCGGTCTGGAACCCACCGGCGAATCGATGCGTACCCAGTGTGCCATCCACATCTCTCCCGGGCGGGTGATCCATATCCGGCCAAGAGGTGTCATTGACAAATGACCACTGGGCTCAAACGACGTCGGAGCCTCGGGGCATGGCACCTGAGTCTCTCTCACTGACCACAAGGTGAGCAAAGCGGGGCTTCCCCACTCTCATAAAGCGATCCCCGGTCTGCCAGTGATGGTCGATACCATGAAGAGTCTCCCCGGCGCAGCGGGACAGCGCTATCTACTCATTTCAAATGCAGTCGCCCTACTGCACATCTAGCAAAGCGCCATCCACAAATGCCAAGGGAGGCCCGACCCGGCCGAAAAGCGTCGCCATCACGCACAAGGCAAATACATCCCAAGAGACGTCCACTCATCATGCATCCCAACCAACATGAACCGCTCAGACGGACTGACTCGGAAATGTCGATATGACCCGGAATCGAGTGGGATCGTGCTAGCTTCTTCAATGAGAGTACAGAAGAAAGTCTGCAAGCTTCACGCTCACGGCGGCTTCCTGACAAAGGAGGCGAGATGGCCTCCACCTCCGGTCCTCCCAATCGAAAGCCGAAAATCTTCAAAAGTGGGCACCATTTCATTATAGGAGAAACGATCTAGCGTGCCTCCTAACAGCTCCCGAAACCCGCGGCCACATTGTGAGCATAATCCCAATGGGAGACCAACTCCTTAAAAGGCACCTGGCAAGCAGAGCAAAGACCGAGAACCTTACCTCAAGAGAAAGCCGTCTACGATGCCTCATACGGCGCCGCATCCACGTTTTCAAGCTGCTCAAGGAAGTGTGCCTTGCCTCTCTCCTGCGAAAGCCTCGGCAAAATGGTCTAGGGACATACTTTGAGAGAATCCATGGCAAAAATGGAGGTTCATCAGACAAAATGGGGAAGAAAGCTCAGAAAATGGTACCAACACGATGGGAAATGAGGAGAGAACCGAGCCTTTGGAAAGCATTTATGTCCTTCCCAAAAGCAAGGTTGAGTCCGTGCGGACCTCTTTGCATGCTAAGTATGTCCATACGGACCCTCCTTGCAAAACGAACCCATTTCCCCGGAAGAAGAAAACTTGGTACCAAAAACCGCATTTGTACCTCGGCTCAAAAGCCTTGCTCCAAGCAGGTCCAAACAACGGCCCAAAGCCATTTCGGCCAAACCAACACACTTGCCCTAAAGCGCACTCTCGGCTCACGTGGCATGTACAAAAATAAAAAATAATAATAGCAACAATTTCTAGGACAATTCCGGGAATCACAAAAATAAATGACATTACATCTTAAAATAAAATCTTGTTTGCCATGCAAATACATGTGTTTATTACAGTACAAAAATGTCATTTGCTAAACAAAAAAAAAAAAAAAAAAAAAAAAGAGAGGGATATGAAAGAGGAAAGCAAATGAATACTACTCGATCCTCATCATCATCATCCTCGCCAAGATCATCGAGAAAAGTCGGGCATCCCGAACTCGCCGTCACATCCTCATCGTCGAATCTCAGAGCACCCGCTTTGAGGCTCCCACGAGAAGTACTCGGAAGGATCAAATCCGGCGAAAGGATCAAAGAAGGCTACGAGGAACCCTCACCGTGCACACGTGCGGAGCATGAGCGATAAAGGGCTGCTCCTCGAAGGCCTGCCGGCTCGAAGACGTCCGGCATCCATGCTATGCCGCCCCCTCGAGCCCCTCTGCTTTGCGGCTCGGCTCGGATCTAGGCGGAGGAACATCCTGAGAATGCCTCGAAGGCATAGGCTCGTGCGCCGGCACACGCGGCCAAGCGGAGGGACACCTTCGACGCCATCTTGCTTAGCGAAGGAGCGCATCGCCACGTACGGCGAGTCGGCATATCATAGGCTCTCCTGGGACTGCGTGACAAAGGAAACGCTCATCAAATGCGGTTATACTCAACAACAAAAGAAAAATGCGAAAAGATGCCAAGATGGAAAGAGTCGGCACACTCACGATCTGTCGGGATCCGCTCCGGTATGCGGCGGGAGCTGCTCGAACGGGTACGAGACACCCTCCTCGGCCGTCCCGCGGACGTACGTGTCCCGGTCCGGCATCGGAACCTGCGGGGAGCTGCGGGCGGCCTCTCTCTCCACGCGCCGTGCACAGGGTGTCCTCGGCTTCCTCCTCGCGAAGGCCCGTACTCCTCTCCCGTACGGGATGAACTCCTCGGCCACACGCGAGGTATCTCTCGAAATCGAGCACGTCCATGTCCCGGGAATCAAGCATCCCAAGGGAGGGTCCCTCGGAACCACGGGAAGCACAGGGCCATCTTTGCCAAGACACGCTCCCCCGAGTACATGGCGTCACAAGTCGAGCCTCGCGGCATCTTCCGGCTGTCCGCCTCGGGAGCCTCCGAACTCATCCCCCTGCCGAGCCCACGGGAACACGAACCCCTCACGGCTATCCCGCTCCAAACGCTCCTGCACATCCCCGTGGCGATGGTGAGCTTCCCAGTGTCCTCCTCTTCCTCGCCGTACGAGCCCGTCCAGGTAGCGGGTGCGCGGCCACCCCCGGGATCTCTATCCACGGGAAGCACTGGAAAACCTCATAAAACCACACTGTGACAAAAACGAGCTCGGTGCAAAAGACGGAGAAAAGACAAGTTGCTAAATCAAAAAAAACGACAATAAACTCATACCTCCAGCAAAGTCAGAAGCGGGCAGCACGGCGGCCACCGCTAAACCGGTCCAAGGAGAAGAAGAGCTCGCCCTCGCCCCAAGCAATGTGAGACCCTATCCCGAGATCAGTCAAGCTCTCCAACGAGCAAAGGGAGGCTGCGGTCGCGTGGTTCGAGAACAAAGTCTCGGACAGTGCATACCTGAAGGAGCGCGCCCAGTTGGCTTGCTCATGTCACTGGCCGGTACCGGATGTAGGCCCCAATCTTGGCGTGATCCTCATCTCACGTGTTTGTCTGGCCATCCCAGAGCCCTGCGAGGACGAGGCTCAAAGCCCGGCGGCTCGGTCGGCTGCACATCATCGGAGATCGAGGTCTCTCCGCACTTAGGCTCTCCTTTGAAGGAAAGCCGGTGATCGCGGGCTAAAGTCGGTGGGCGTCCTTTGTCACCTCGCCCCGGCTCGGGTGGAAGGTGTGGGTGGTATCCACAATACTCGGAAAAGGCCCGGGAAGACACTCTTGTTCTTCCTCGTGTCGACCACTTCAGCCCGAGGTTCTCAGCCCAAAACCTTGCTAGGCCGAAGCATAAACCGGCCTCAGGGGGACTCGGCCTACCGCCCACGGAAATGTCGGGCATCCATTGCCCATAGCTCAACAACGGCCTCGGCGATCCCGAGTCTTCATCCTCTTGGCCTTCCCGGCCATAAGCCCCGCATCCTGCGGGTAAACACGAAGTACGTCGATCACGGTACTTAATATAAAAGGCACATATAACCCGTCACAAAACACGGCACATATTGCACATAATTTTCACATACATTATACATATAATTTTTCCATGTAACCCGTCACAAAACACGGCACACAATGCACATAATTTTCACATATATCATGCATATAATTTTTCCACATGCGATCCAGTCACAAAACACGGCTACACTGTACACATTTTCTCGAAAAGAAAAAAAAAGGGGGGGATTAAACCCTACACGACACATTTTCAAAAGAAAATCCGTCCCAACACGGCACATATCGCACATATTTTCCCCACAAAGTCCGTCACCCAAAAACACGGCACACACTATATAGCACATTCTCAAAAAGAAAATCAGAGTCCCTGACACGGCACACACTTTCACATATAACCCGTCACAAAACACGGCACATGTCACATTTTTTCACAAAATTATCACTACACGATAATTTTTCTCATAATGTACATACATAAAATAGCATACGGTACAAAACACCAAAGCATGCAATTCACTAGATAGGCACTTTATTTTCACAAATAAGAGCTAATCTACGCATTTCTGCACAAAATACACATACCCACAATTTTTACATGTCCATTTTCAACAATTCATCAAGAATTTCACAAAAGGGCATAAAATAATAATAACAAAAAATTCAAAAATGCGAAAAACTAAAACCTAGTTCTAGCATTCAAAAATTCGAGCAGGGAATCAAAACGGAACAGATTTCTTACCTCCCCAACGTTCATGGAGCGACGATTATGCACCTCCGGATTCTGATACAAAACATCCGGGTTCTTCGAGGATGGAACGAACGAGATCCAATTTCTTTGAAGCTCCATTGTTGCTCGGCCACTTCATTTGCGTTGGCAGCTGACTCCTTCGAGATCCCTCAGCCATTGCAAGCAATTCAAGCTAAGAAAAATGGAAGATTTTGGACAAAAATGGAGTTTTCTCTCTTTCTCTCTCGGCAGTTCACGCTTGGCTTTGGAAGAAAGAAGAAATGAAGGGGCCTCGATTATTTAACCGGTCAAAACACAGGCCTGTAAAAAACCAAAGTGGTCCGTACGGACCTCTTTTTGCAAGAGGTAACCAAATTACTTTTACGCCCTTATAATCTTTACCCACCCCATTTTGTCTAAGGCCTTTTCAGGCAAATCCAAGTGCGGGAATGGTCCTAACCCTTCAATTCAATCCCCTAGGCCGTATCGGCGTAAGACCGGTCCTCGCCCACTTCAGCGGCAATTGACCAGCCGGCCGTCGGCGTAAGACCGGTCCTCGCCCAGCTTCAACGGCAATTCAATCCCCGGCCATCAACATAAGACCGGTCCTCGCCCGCTCAGCGGCAATCCAACCACCGCCCGCTCAACGGCAATTCGGGGAAGGAGCCAGCACCTCCCGGCCACGAATATCGAGGCACAAAGACGCCTCCAGTGCTCAGCGACCACTCGGCAGGCGGAGGTCCGAGTCATCTTCCCAACGAGAAAAGGGCCCCTACGGGGTCACGCGTCCCAGCAATTCAAGCAGGCGGTCGGATGTAAGTCAGAACTTCGCCCACCTCAGCGGCAAGCAAGCAGGCCATCAAAGTGGCAGAGCTCCTCCCGACAAGTCGAAAGGGAAGTCATGCAAGGCTGCATATCCCGGCCACCGACCATCATCCTTGCCCGCTCATGGCAAAACAAGCACTTGTGAAGGAGCACACCTCCAAGTACAAGTCCCAGGCACGAAGCGCCTCAGAAACGCATAAATGGAAAGCAATCACCGGCCGTCATCCTTGCCCACTTCAACGGCTCAAGCACCGGCCATCAAAGTAAGCAGAGCTCCTTCCCGACTTAGGTCATACTCTCTGAACTAGGTCCCAACTTAGGTCATACTCTGAACTAGGTCCCAATTTAGGTTCATACTCACGAAACTAAATCCCAAACGTGAGGTCATACTCTGAACTAGGTCCCAACTTAGGTCATACTCTGAACTAGGTCCCAACTTAGGTCATACTCACTGAACTAGGTCCCGACTTAGGTCGTACTCTGAACTAGGTCACAACTTGAGGTTCGTACTCCCGAACTAAGCTTCAACTCGGGACATCACCACGTCCACTCACCTGAGCAAACTACTATCCCCGGCCGAAAGGCTCTACAAGCCACTCGGTCAGGAGAGGCCGTATAAATCTCCCAATCACTATCGCCAGGCCGGAAGGCCTTAAACCACCCGATTAGGAAAATCGTAAAATTTCCATCCCGGGACGCCACCACGTCCTTATCACCGACCTATACGGTCACCCGGGAGCGCCACCACGTCCTTATCACCGACCTATCACGGTCACCCGGACGCCGCCGCGTCCTTATCACCGACCTATCTGATCGCCGGGGCGCCGCGGCGTCCTTATCACCGACTATACGGTCACCCAGGGGCCGCGCGTCCTTTATCACCCGACTATCACGGTCACCCGGAGCCGCCACCACGTCCTTATCACCCGACCTATACGGTCACCCGGGGACGCCGCGCACGTCCTTATCACCGACATACGGTCGCAGGGACGCCACCACGTCCTTATCACCCGACCTATCACGGTCACCCAGACGCCGCAGCGTCCTTATCACGACTATCTGGTCGCGGGCGCCGCCACGTCCTTATCACCGACCTATCTACGGTCACGCGGGGGACGCCGCCCAGCGTCCTTATCACCGACTATGCGGTCGCGGGACGCCGCGTCCACGTCACTATCACCGACTATATGCGGTCGCAGGGACGCCGCACGTCTTGCACCACCATTTATGCGGTCACCCGGGACGCCGCCCACGTCGCACCACCTTTATCACGGTCACGGGGACGCCGCCACGTCCTTATCACCCGGCTATCGGTCACCGGGGCGCCGCACGTCACTTATCAGACTATCACGGTCGCGGGGCCGCGCGTCACGTCTTATCACCGACTATCTGGTCGCGGGCGCCGCGCGTCCTTATCACCGACCTATCACGGTCACCAGGGACGCCGCGCGTCCTTATCACCGACCTATACGGTCACCCGGGACGCCGCACGTCCTTATCCATTTATACGGTCGCGGGAGCGCCGCGCGTCCATCACCGACTTTATGCGGTCACCGGATGCCGCGCGTCCTTATCACCGGCTGCTCATGCGGTCGCCGGGACGCCGCCACGTCCTTATCACCGACCTATCGGTCACCCGGGCGCCACCGCGTCCTTATGCGGCCTATCTGGTCACGGGACGCCGCGCCGCCACTTCACTTGCTCGCGCGACTATGCGGTCACATGCGGTCAGACCGCCACGTCTTTACCAGCGACACATGCGGTCACCGGGACGCCACCACGTCCACCATCGGCTATACGGTCACCGGGACGCCGCACGTCTCGCGCGGCCTCGGCGGTCACACTGACACTCCGGGGGCACCGCGCGCCCGTATTGCAGGCACTCACCCCAGCGAACTACGGCCAGGGCTTGATTCCCGCCGGGGGATACGTAGAATCCTATCGCGGGGTCCGGCCTATTGACCTAAACGGTCGCCCGAAAAGGACACCACCACGTCCTCACTTTGACCCTCACGGTCACTTCTTCTCGGCACGCGATCCAGATTAGGACCACTTATCTTATCAACGACCCTTCTTTCATAAGTGACGTCGTCGAGGGCTTGTAAGTACCCCAATACTGGATCACTCCCTTTCAAACACCCGGGAAACACCGCGACTCATCCACGCGGTCTCGGAGACCTCTCTCACTCAAAACCCTCTCAAAAACCTCTGAGCCCAACGAACCGGGGGAGGAGCCCAGGATAAAAGGGGACAAAAGGACCTTTTGGGAATTTTCGGGAAATCGAAAAGCAATTAAGGTCCGTACGGACCTCTTTGTTTCAATGATTACTAAATCCCCTTAAAGTCCACAATATTCCCTCAAATCCGGAAGAAATGATGACTTCCATGCGAGTTGGTCCGTACGGACCTCTTTGCATGCAAGATGGTCCGTACGGACCTTATTGCATGGGGGACATCATCATTCAGAATATTCTCCATCATTGCGGATTCCCTCAAATCGAGGAAATCCAAAATTACGGATAACCAAGAAGGTCGTACGGACCTCTTTGCTCCGAAATTTTTACTATAAATAGGGCTTTCCCTCCTCATTTTTCACACCTCCCACTTCTCTCTTCCTCCCTAAGCCTTCGGCTCCCCTTCTAAGACCTTTCGAGGCATTCCGGCCCCTTCGGATCCTTAGAGGCCTTGAGCCCCTCGAGGTGCTCCGAAGCCTCTCCGCGCTCCCAGAGGCGGCTCAGCGCTGCCCGAGGCACTCTCGAGGTACTCTGAGGCCCCTCGTGGTACTCAGAGGCCTTGCACAGTCTTTCCCACGGTGTCCGGCTCTTTCAGAGTCAAACCGGCGATCCCAAACCTTGCCGGAACCTCGCGAGATCCAACCAACGATTCCAGCCTTACGCCGAACCTGCCCAGGCCCGGTCAGAGCGATCCCACGCACGCCGAGCCTGCGCCCGGCAGCGGCCTACGGTTTCAACTCACGCCGAAACTACGTCCGCGGACAACCCATCCCCGAAGCAATCCAGGAACGCTACTCAGGCCTCAAACACTATTCCCCTGCGAAAAGAGCAGACACGAACCAACATTGGTAAGGCTTCCTTCCTATTCTATTTCAATACATTTCAATACAATGTAGACATCCGTACGACATGCATTTTTAAAAGCACACACACACACAACTTTTTAAAGGATATTAGGGGTATCAGAAAGACTCGTTTTTACGAGGCGGCTCGGAGTGAGCTCTAATATTCTAATATTCTCTTCCCGAGGAGTCATCGACCTCCGAACTCAAAATCTCATCACACAAAAACGGTTTAAAATTTATCTTTAAGCGATGCCCTTTTCAATGTTTTGGGCTTAATAAAAACGGCGTGGCGACTCTGAAATGCGAAAGCAAAACGGCGAGACACCTCCAACCTCGCAAACGCTAAAACGGAATAAGCCAGATGCGGGCGCGATTGTCTTGCCTCTCGGATCCGGGCGACTTCCCGAACGGCGACAGTGCGAGATGCACGGGGCCCTCCGCGCGCGAGCCGGATCCGGGTAATTTATTGCGCGAAGACACAAGAGCAGGCTTCCCCGCCAACTTCTTCGCAAAGGACCGCATCGCCACATAACGGCGGGTCAGCGTGTCATAGGCTCTCCCCGAGACCTGCACAAACAAACAGCCAAAGAAACGCTCAGCTAAAGAGATACAGGCATGCAAAAAAAAAATACGAGAAAGATGCCAAGATGGAAAAGAGTAAGCACACTCACCGGCATATCCGGGTCAACCCGATAGGCAGCATGAGCCTGCTCAGGGACGGGTACCGACACCCTCCGCCTCGACGAATCCCCATGAACATATGTGAAGTCCGGCCAGGCACCGGAACATCTGGGGGACGTGGTGGACCATCCCGCCTCTCCCTCGCCAACACCCGTGGCGTCCTCAGCTTCCTCCTAACGAAGGCCCCATACTCCTCTCCATACAAAACAAACTCATCGGCACTCACGCCGCTCAAATATCTCTCGTGCTCCAGCACGTCCATGTCACGGGAATCCAACATCCCAAAAGGCGGGTCCCTCGGAGCTAGGGGGCATGCAGGGCCATCTTGCCGGAAGAACCTCTCCCCGAATACATGACATCGCGGAGTCGGGCCACTGCGGCATCTTCCTGCGCCGTCACCACGGGACCACCCTCAAACTCGTCATCCCATGCAGGAGCCCGAGTACAGATCAAACTCCGCCGGGCTATCTCTCCCAGTGCTCCTGCATATCCCCGTGGCGATGGTGAGCTTCCCCCTACTAGTCCTCCTCCTCCTCGACGGACGGGCCCGGCCTAACATAGCGAGGATAGGCCGATATGGCCTCGGCATCTCGATCCCACGGAAAGCTTAGGAAGATCTCATAAAACCACACACTGCGACAAAAGCGAGAAAAGGCTCGGTGCAAAAGAAAACGGAGAAATGACAAAATTGCTAAATCAAAAACGGCAATAAACTTCGTACCTCAAGCAAAATCAAAGCGGCCAGGCGGCCACGACTCGGCTAAACCGGTCCAAAGAAAAATAAAGCTCGGCCAGGCCCGCCTCGCCCCAAGCTATCTCACTAACCCTCTCCAAATCTACCAAACTCTCCAGCAGAGGAAAAGGAGCCGCGGTAGCGTGATTCGAGAACAGAGTCTCGGAGAGGGCAAACCACTAGAAGGAGCGTGCCAGCTGCTCCGCCGTCACCAAGCCTGTACCACGGCGATAGGCCCCAATGTTGGCCGAAATCTGCATCTCTACGTCGCCATACAACATGCCCAGGCCCCTGCGAGGAAGAGGCGCAAAGCCCAACAAAACCAACCCCGGCTGTCATCGTAAGCCCGGATCTCGCCCACTAAACGGTAACACAAACACCGGCCGTCATCGTAAGCCCGGACCTCGCCCACTAAACGGTAAAACAAACGCAAAAGGAGCGAGCGCCTCCAAGCTCAAATCCCAAGGTACAAAACGCCTCCAAAACGCCAAACGGTGAATCAACCACCAGCCATCAAAGTAAGCCCGAAGTCACCTTCTCAGCGGACGAAGCCCCTACTGGGGCACATATCCCCAGTAGATGAACACCGGCAGTCAATCGTAAGTCCAACCTTTCCCCTGCGGATAAAACACGAGGCATTCACGCCTCTCACAATCAAAACACGAGGCAGTCACGCCTCTGCAAACCGCAGTCAGAAGACGAATCAAGTCCTCACACACGACGCAACCGCAGTCAGAAGACGAATCAAGTCCTCACGCACGACACAACCACGGTCAGAAGACGAATCAAGTCCTCACGCACGACGCAACCGCAGTCAAAAGACAAATTAAGTCCTCACGCACGACACAACCGCAGTCAGAAGATGAATCAAGTCCTCACGCACGACATAACCGCAGTCAGAAGACGAATCAAGTCCTCACGCACGACGCAACTACAGTCAAAAGACGAATCAAGTCCTCATGCACGACACAACCGTAGTCAGAAGATGAATCAAGTCCTCACGCACGACACAATCGCAGTCAGAAGATGAATCAAGTCCTCACGCACGACGCAACTGCAGTCAGAAGACGAATCAAGTCCTCATGCACGATACAACCACAGCCAGAAGACAAGCCACGTCCTCACCACTATCTCCAGCCCGGAAGGCTTTAAACCACTCAGTCCGGGAGACTGCATAAATCAGCCACATCACTATCTCCAGCCCGGAAGGCTTTAAACCACTCAGTCCGGGAGACTGCATAAATCAGCCACATCACTATCTCCAGCCCGGAAGGCTTTAAACCACTCGGTCCGGAAGACCGTATAAACCTCTCAAATCACTATCTCCAGCTCGGAAGGCTTTAAATTACCCGGTTCAGGAAAATTGTAAAATTTCCATCTCAGGACACCACCACGTCCTCACAGTCGACCTCAGCAGCCACACGACACCTCAGGGCACCACCACGCCCGCTTACACTCACAATTTCACTACCTCTGAACTACGATCAGGCTTGATTCCCGCTAGGGATACGTAGGAATCCTATCACAGGGTCCAGCCAACCGACCTATACGGTCACCCAGGACGGCACCACGTCCTTACCACCGACCTATACGGTCACTCAGGATGCCACCACGTCCTTACCACCGACCTATACGGTCACCCAGGACGCCACCACGTCCTTATCACCGACCTATACGGTCACTCAGGACGCCGCCACGTCCTTACCACCGACCTATACGGTCACCCAGGATGCCACCACGTCCTTACCACCGACCTATACGGTCACCCAGGACGCCACCACGTCCATACACAGAGTTTCAGTCAGAGGACATCTCACGTCCTCGTACACAACAACACTCATCCCACACACAAACTACGATCAGGCTTGATTCCCACTCGGGATACGTAGGAATCCTATCACAGGGTCCAGCCAACTGACCTAAACGGTCACACAACAGGACACTGCCACGTCCTCACGAACCGAACTACACGGCCACTTCCTCTCCCAGTACGCGATCCAGGTCAGGAACCTTATCTTATCGATGACCCCACTTCCTCCGTAAGTGACGTCGTTGAGGGGCTTCTGTAAATACCCCAATCTGGATCACCCTCTTCTGAGCACCCGGGAAACACCGCAGACTCACTCAAACGCAGTCTCGAATACCCGTAACCCTCAAAAACCACAAAACCACCAACCAAACCAAGGGAGGGGCCTTTCTGGAACAAAAAAGGACAAAAGGACCTTTGAGGAATTATTCAAAAAAACAGAGTTGGTCCGTACAGACCTCTTTGTTATCATAATTACTGAAACCTCTTAAAGTCCACCTTATTCCCTCAAATCCCGGAAAGCATCATTACTGAACTTCATAGGAGGTCCGTACGGACCTTTATGCATGCAAGTTGGTCCGTACGGACCTTCTTGTTACCAGACATCATGATTTCAGTATCCTCTTAAAGTCCAAGATATTCCCTCAAATCCGGGTAAACCAAAACTTTGGATTACATGGGAAGGTCCGTACGGACCTTCTTCCATGAAATTTTTTACTATAAATAGAGAGCTCCCCCTCCCTCATTTTACACATCTCCCTCTTCTCTCCTCTCCCCCAGCCTTCTAGCACCCCTCTAAGTCCTTCCGAGGCAATCCCGGCCCCTTCGGATCCTTTCGAGGCCTTCCGAGCTCCCTTGTGGTTCTTCGAAGCCTCTCCGAGTGCTCACGCGATGCTACCGCGCTGCCCCGAGGCACTCTCGAGGTACTTTGAGGCCCCTCGTGGTACTCCGAGGCCTTGCCTGGTCTTTCCCGAGGCATCTCGGCTCTTTCCGAGTCAAACCGGTGATTCCGGCCCACGCCGAACCTCTGCCCGAGTAACCCCTACCATCTCAACCCACGCCGAAACTTTGCCCGAGTGATCCCTGCCATCCCAACGCACGCTGAACCTCTGCCCGAGTGATCCCTGCGATTCCAACGCACGCCAAAACTCTGTCCGCAGACAACCGGCTCATCCCGAAGCTAATCCGGTCCGCCCCGGAACACTATTCCATCCTCAAACACTATTCCCCAGCGGAAGACAGACACGAACCAATATTGGTAAGACTTCCTTCCTACACTATTTCAATACATTTCAATACGCAGTGTACAATGTAGACATCCGATACAACATGCATTTTTAAAAGCACATACACACACACACACAACAGTTAAAGAATATAAGGGGTACTGAAAGACTCGTTTTTACGAGGCGACTCGGGTGAGCTCTAATATTCTAATATTCTCTTCCCGAGGAGTCATCTAACCTCCGAACTCAAAATCACATCACACAAAAAACAGTTTATTTTCTTAAACTGATGCCCTTTTTCAATGTTTTGGGCTTAATAAAAATGGCGTGGCGACTCTACAAAGCAAAAACACAGCGAGACACCTCCCTCCAAATGAAACGCCGCAAGGCCGGGGGAAATGCCAGATGCCGGGGCGCGAACGCGCTGCCTCTCGGATCCGGGCTATTTCACCAGCGCGTGTCAGGTACGGAGACATTTCCCGAATTCTAAAGGGCGCCATAAATGCCCAGCGCCAATAATTCAAAATTTAAATCTTTTCCGTCGGTTCATGATTCGAGAGAAACGGTTTGTGGGCGGGTCGACCCATATAGTTTGGCCTATAAATATCAAACCTCTCTCCCTTCTTATTCTTTTATCACCTTCAAGCTTTGAAACTGTAGTTAGAGAGAGAAAAAACTTTGCTCAGCTTTCCTTAAGAGTTCATTCGTGTTAATTCCTTTTTGTAAGTTGATTTCTCCCTCTTTCCTCCTTCATCTCTTTGTCCCTTTCTGTTTTTTAGAATGACTTATAGGATGGAGCTCCCCGTAGAGTTAGGAGTGTTGGGTTTTGGGGTTACAAACACAGCGGAAGAACTTTATAAAACAACAAAATCCTAGCCTTGAATCTGTCTAGCATGAAGAGATGAAATCATATGAAATAGATTTTACATACCTTGTAGCGATTATGTTTGTTCAAAATGAATCACCAAAATTCAACCTTTGAATTTGTTACCGAATCTTCTATCTTCTCCTTGATCTTCCTTGTGATGAATTAATCCAAGCTTTAGGTGATAATAGAATCACCCTCTAATGGTAATCCACACGCGAACGAACCAAGAACAATTCTTGTAGGATTGCTAGATAATCCTCCGATTATTGAATCGATATTCAATAATCAATAGCCGAAATAATGAAATTAATTTGGGAGCTTTTGATATTTTGATTCTCAATCAATATCAATCTTTTAGTGTTTCATAAACCCTAAAATAACGTATGTTTGTGGCTGAGGGAAGGTTTGTATTTATACTTGTTATAAATCCCTAGCCCTTAGGGAGAGACCTTGTCTAAACCAAAACCTTGGCAACAAAGGAAAACGCGTACGGAAGCTGAATTCGCCGTTGGCACGAGTCGTGCCTGAGGGAACGAGTCGTGCCCTTGCAAAATCAGTCGTTCCCACGAGTCGTACTTTATTTGGCAATCGTTCTGATTGAAGAAGCACGACTCGTGCTTGAGGGCACGAGTCGTCCCCAATCCCAGAATGCCCACTTATCACGAATTGCCTTAAACGCCGTCGTACTGGTTAAAGGGCATGAGTCATGATCCTTGTCACGAGTCGTGACCCAGGGCACGAGTCGTGCTCCTGGTCACGAGTCGTGACAATTCCCAAAATTCCAATTTTCAGCCAATTTCAACAGCCATAGGTAGCATGGCCCAAGAGTAGGTTTCCAAATGGGATTTTGGACAGGTAGTGCCATTGAATTTTGCAATGTCGGGTGTCTTATACTTTCTAGGAAGCTTTGACATGGATTGACGAAAAGTGTCATAGTCAATAGAGAGCGAGGCTCCCTTGCTCACATCGAGGGATGCAAGTTTTTTTCTAGCATTACCATAGTAAGAGGTTCATTCTTGCTTTCCCCCTTGCTTTCTTTCTTGGAAGTGTAACTCTCATTGTCAGAGGAGGAAGATGATGAGCTAGGCTCATACTTCTTTATCTTGCTTTTGCTTTGGCGACGGTTCTTAGCCTTTTTGGTGTATGATTCCTCTTCTTCAGAGGAAGAATCATTTTCTTTTTCTTTTCTTTTGTGGCTAGTGCCGCCCTTAGCTCTTGGATTTCCTCCGCGAGGGTATGAATTTGGGTAGCTTGCTCTTCTAAGCGACCATTGGCTTCTTCTAGCAGTTTGTGGTTGATTTCAGACAAGGCTTCGTCACCCGAAATTTCGTCGATGCCGGACATTGTGTTGGGAGTCTTGAGGCTGATGTAGCTTCAAAAAACTGATAGAGAGATGTAGATATTGTATCAGGATCAAATCTATCCCCAACGAGTCGGAAGAAGGCTTAAAGGGTTCAGGCTCAGCCCAGCAAACAGAGACATTGTCCCACGCGGAACAGGCAGTCTCACGCGAGACAACCACACGGAAAGTCAATTTTTATTAAACCTATATTTTTTGTCAGAACGGAGAATCCGTTTTGAGGAGTTTCTAAGGTCTTTATCAAAACCTAACGACTAAGTAATCAGTCTGTTCTTTGTAAAATAAAGCCATGTAAGATTGACCGGAAGGATTTTCTTTTTCTTCCTTTTAAAGGGACTTCCAAAAAGGTCATTCCGAAGGAACTTTTTCGAAGGGACTTTTTCCGAAGGGACATTTCCGAGTCCTTGGTCAACTAATCAGCCCTAGAGAAAAAATGCGCAACTCTAGCATGGGTCGTCGGGAAATTGCGACACTACATGCAATTGCACACAGTGCACCAGGTCTCCAAAATGGATCCGGTCAAATATCTCTTCGACAAACCATCACTGTCAATGAGACTAGCCAAATGGTCTTTCTTCCTGGTGGAGTTTGACATCAAATACGTAAACCAGAAGTCGATCAAGGGATGGATAATGGCCGAACAACTGGCCGACTTCCCAACCGACGAGGCCAAAGGTCCCGAACCACAATTTTCAGACGATGGAATCTTCACACTTGAAGGCAAAAATCGATGGCAGCTTTTCTTCGACGGAGCAGCCAACAAAAGAGGAAATGGCATTGGAATGCTCTTGGTCGACCCAAAAGACGAGCACACCCCAATCGCCATAAAGCTAAACTTCGAGGTAACCAACAATGCCTTCGAATACAAAGCATGCGCTGCCGAACTAAAGGCCGCCCTCGAAAGGAATGTCTAAGAGTTAGAGGTCTACGGGGACTCAGCCTTGATCATCAATCAAGTTTCCAACAAATGGAAAACGATAGACCCGGGCTTGCAAAGATACCATGCTTGCATGGAAGACCTCATCGTGCAATTCAAAGAGGTCATCTTCCACTACTTGCCAAGAGATCAGAATCGGTTCGCAGATGCCCTAGCCACTTTGGCTTCACTTGTAGAGACCCCAAAGGGATGGCGGTAAAGCCATTCAAAGTAGGAAGGAAGGAAATTCTTGCCTACTGCTGTGAAATCGAGGCAGAGCCCGAGCCAATCGACGAGCCTTGGTACAACCAAATCTACCAATACCTCAAAGATGGGGAAACCTCTTTCATGAACGAGGAAGGCAAATACAAAGAAGGAATCAAAGCCAAGAGCATCGTGGCCCTAAAATGACTTGCCTCTCACTTTGCCATCCTTGGGGACATGCTATACAAGAAACGCTACCAAGGACCACTCCTCCGCTGCATCAGCAAGGAAAAAGCAAATGAGCTCATGAACGAAGTCCACAATGGGTCTTGCGGTCCCCACAAGAATTCCAGAGCCCTGATGCAGATCATTCTTCGAATGGGATACTACTAGATCTCCATGGAGGCAGACTGCATCCACTTTGTCCGAAGCTGCGACAAGTGCCAGCGGTTCTCCAACCTTAACCATCTTCTCCCTCATGATCTCTACTGCATGACCACTCCTTGGCCTTTTGCCACTTGGGGAATCGACGTCATCGGGAAGATCGCTTCGCCCGGCAGCAGCGGCCAAGAGTTCGTCTTGGTAGCCATCAACTACTTCACAAAATGGGTCAAAGTCAAGTCCTACAAAGTGCTAACTTCCAAGAAGGTCGCACAGTTTCTCAAAGAAAACATCATATGCCGATACGGCATCCCTAACGAGGTCATTTCTGACAACGGATCTCACTTCGAAGGAGAATGCGACAGACTATTGGCCGAATTCAAAATCACACGCCATAAGTCCTCTCCCTACAGGCCGCAAACTAATGGCGCAGTGGAAGCAGCAAACAAAACCCTTAAAAGGATCATCAGAAAAATGACCGCACGAGGAAGAGAAAAATGACCGCACGAGGAAGAGATTGGCCCGAGAAGCTGCATCTGGCACTTTGGGGCTATCGAACATCAGTCAGGATCACCACGGGAGAAACTCCATTCACCCTGACCTATGGGATGAAAGCAGTATTACCCGTCGAGTTGGAAATCCCATCACTTTGAGTCCTGTTGGAAAACGAAATCAACAAAGTGGAATGGCCTCGAAGCCGGCACGACGAATTGGCCCTACTTGATGAACGCCGACTAAAGGCCATGGAATACATTCGATCCTACCAAAGGAGAATGGCTAGGGCTTTCGACAAGAAAGTCAAATCCTGAGACATCAGGGAAGGCGATTTGGTGCTCAAAGAAAAGCCTCCCACCCGAACCAACCCACTTGGAAAATGGGAACCAACATGGATCGGCCCGTTCGTGGTCCAAAAGATCTTCTCCGGAGGTGCCATGAAGCTAACAGACCTGGAAGGAAATCCCTTCATAAATCCAGTCAACAGAAGCAAGCTTCGCCGATACTTCGCTTAAAGAATATCGACTTTTCCGTCTCCCCTTTACTCACAAAAAGAGTTTCGAACTACGCAGACCTGAGCCCCTTAGTCCGGGGGGAACGTAGGCAGCCTTCATTGGTTCGGTCTAAAAATACACAAAAAAAAAAAAATCCAAATTTTGGATGCCATCAAGGCTCAGACAAAAAGCAAGCAAGAGATTTTGCGTCTCGACAAAGCTTTAAAATTAAATTACAAATCACTACGATTACAATACTTCTTGATGAGTACAAGCACGGTCTACTCTCAAGCTTACAACATGCTAAAAGACAACTTAATACATTTAACAAATAATGTGTCTGCAATGACAATGAGTGGATACTTAGGAGGTCATTCCGCGCCACTCGCGCTTGTCCCTTCGCCATACTTCCCTTTCTTCCCTTGTCCACGACGAGTCTTCCTTCGCTCCACATGAGCTAGCTCTATCTCCCTCATTTCGAGATCAGGAGTCCTCCCTGTTGAGTCAAGCAACCCAGTAGCTCACAAAGCTTTATTCGCCTGTGGCTCGGCCTGGATCTCTTCCCTGCGAGTCTGCAAAAGGGGACCTCTTTCTGTCAATCGGTCAACTCTAGTCTCATAGTCAAACAAAGCGTCTCCCGTGACATCCTGAGGGTTAGCCCAAGCTTCTGCACTCCGAAGGCTATAGCTAAGACTACAATCTTACCCCAGAATTGCCTCGCGCCTGCTCCCCAAAATCACTTGGGTCTGCCCGAGATGCTGCTCGTACCAATCCAGGTACTCGGTGGTCAAAACAACACTCTCCCGGCTTCTAAGGAGTACCACAGGAGGGAAGGCAATAAATTTCCATACCCTCAGAAAGAAAGGAAGGCATATGGATCTGTCATAGAGAAAGAAGCTACCTCCATGGTGGCAATGTCGTTCCATCCCAGCAAAGGCTCCTGCCTCATCCCAAACTGTCGAGAAACGAGCGACTGGATGTAAAAAGAGGACCATGACAACCCCAGAACTCTGGCAACATAGGAACCTTCCTGAAAGGCCCTCCTAGTCTCAATTCCCCAATGGGGAACCCACAAACGGATCTGATGCGTGCCAAGATGAGCCATCCACCTTTCCCAAGTGGACTGATCCATATCCAAGGCAAGAGGCCGCTAAGCAAACCTCCAAGGACTGAAAGATGACGGAGTCACAAGCATAGCTTCGAGACTCTCTCGTAACCACAAGGTGAGCAAAATGGGACTTCCACCACGCATAAACCTATCCCCCATCGCCAAGCGATCTATGCCGTGAAGGGTTTCCCCCAGAACCAAAGGAGCAACATCCTCAACGTCTCGGAAATAGCCTACCACATCCAACAAAGCACTGTCATATACCCTAAGGGAGCTGACCATGAAAAGCGTAGCTATCATGCATAAAGCAAACGCATTCCACGAGACATCGCTCTCGTCATCACCCATAAATCTCTCGAGCAGTGCAGAAATATCAATATGACCAGAATCAAATGTCATACCTTGCGCTTCCCCCAACGAAGCCCAAAGAAAATGCGCGAGCTTCACGCTCACGGTCGCACCCCCGACCAAAGGAAGCGAGATAGCCTCCACCTCCGGTCCTCCGAGCAAAGCCCGGAAATCTTCAAAAGTGGGCATGACTTCATTGTAGGAGAAGCTATACACATACCTCCTCGTATCCCAGAACCTCGCGGTCGCCCGCAACAACTCCTAATCAAGAGCTAATTCCTTAAGAGACCAAGCGGATTTGAGTTGAAATCTCACCTCGAAAGCCCGCTTGTGATGCTTCATGTGGTGTCTCATCCACATCTTAAGCCGCTCAAGGAAGTGCACTTGCCTCTCCTTTGAAAGCCTCGGGATATTTCTCGTAACAAACGACGAATCCATGGCAAAAATGGAGGTTTTTTTATAAAATGGAGAAGAAAGACCTAATTGGCTGTAATTTGGAAATGAGGAAAATCTAGATTTTCAGCAAACCTTATCCCCTCTCCAAAAGCAAGAAGTGTCCGTACGGACCACTTTGCATGCAAGAGTGATTCGTACGGACCTCTTTGCAACCCAGCTAGATTTTTCCAGCAACCACAAAACAGTTGCTGCCCGCAACATGATTTTGCACCCGACTGCTCAAAAAGCTTGCCAAAGATGTTTCCAACCCCATACACTAAACACAAATGCATTTCCAAGCTCATGCGACGTGCACAAAACAAAAAAAAAATAAAGAGTAGAAACAATTCCTAGGCCAGTCCCCACGGAATTACAAAATAAATAATTCATTACATCATAGTAAAATATTTGGTACATACAAATGTTTGCTATTCTACAGATACAAAGACAAAAGCAAAAAATAAAAGGAGTCCTACTCCGAGTCATCACCATCACCATCGCCTGATGGGAACCCCTTCATCCCTGTGAATCTAGCCGCCATCTCCTCATCGTTAGAAAGCTCGATCCCTTCCTCGATCGAGTACTCCAAGTAGTCCGAAGAAGTAAGGCCGGCAAAATGATCAAAGAAGGGAAACGAGGATTAATCCTCACCCTGCGCATTGGACGGAGGGAAGAACTGATGAAGCATTCGCGTCCCCCGGCCCTCCGAAGAGGTTCCCACGTCATAGCTATGCCTCTCCCGAGTCGGAATCTCAGGATGAGGATCAGGCTGTGGGTCCGCTTCAGCCCTTGAAGAAGGAGTATCTATGGACCTCCTCGAAGGCATTGGCTTGAAAGCCGCCGCACTCCGCAATGACCCGCAGGACATCCTCCTCAAGAGCTTCTTCGTGAAAGCCCTCAACCCCAGATACCGGTGGGTGATCACGTCTACGGTCTGCCCCGAGACCTACACAACAAACAAAAATGCTCAACAAAAGAGATACTCGACAAAAAATGAGAAATACAAAAGAAAGAACAAGATGCCAAGAAGGAAAAGAGTAAACAAACTCACCGCAGCATCTGGATCAACCCGATAGGTGGCAGGAACCTGCTTCGGGATAGGCACCGACACCCTCCTCCTAGAGTTCCCACGGACATATGTGAAATTCGGTCCAGGCACCGGAATATCTTGAGCACGCGACGAACCAGTCCGCCTCTCCCTCGTCAACGTGAGGCGTCCTCAGCATCCGCCTGATGAAGGCCTTATACTCCTCACCCTCCAAAATAAACTCCCCGGCGTCCACTCTGACCCGATACCTCTCGAACTCCAGCCTGTCCATCTCGGCAGGGCTTATCATGTGGAGCGGCGGATCCCTCGGGGCGTAGGGAAGATCACCGGAACCATGCTGCCAGAAGACCCTCTCCCCCAAGTACATCGAGTCGCAGGTGAGGCCCTGCAGAAGCTTCCTCTGCCGTGTCATCCAGGGGGCACCCTCCAACTCATCCTCGCCATACCGCGACCAGGGGTACAGCTGACAACCTGCCGGGCTATCCCTCTCCAAGAATTGCACATCCACATATGTGACAATGATCTTCCCCCGGCTCATACTCCTCTTCCTCAGAGAGCGCACCCAGCACAACATGGCAGGATACCCGATGATAGACTCGTCATGCAGGTCACACGCCTGGCACCAGAAGATCTCGTAGCACCACACCTGCCACAAAAAAGCAGATAATGCTCAAAATCAGAAAAAGAATCAGAAAAAGAAAAAGAAAAAGAAAAAGAAAAAGAAAAAGAAAAAGAAAAAGAAAAAGAAAAAGAAAAAGAAAAAGAAAAAGAAAAAGAAAAAGAAAAAGAAAAAGAGGAACAATGACATTACAAAGCTACAAAAGCAGTAAACTCATACCTCCAAGGCGAAATCAAAGCACCCCAGGGAGTTGCTCGCGCCCCGGCTGAATTTGTCCAAAGCAAAGTAGAGCTCGGCCAGGCCCGCCTCGCCCCAAGCAATATCACATACCCTCCACCAAACTCTCAAGCAGAGGAAAAAGAGCAGTGGAAGAGTGATTCGAGAACAAAGTCTCGGAAAGAGCAAACCACAAGAACGAGCGTGCCAACTGCTCCACCGACACTCCCCCCGGAACTTACCGATACTCCCCAAAGTTAGCCGTGATCCGCGCCTCCACGTCATGATACAACATGCCCAAGCCCTTACGGGGCAAAGGCGTAAAACCCAACAGCTCGATCAGACGCTCCTCAGTCATCCGATCGCTCCATCTCACCGACTCCCCCTTGAAGGACAGCCCGATGATAGCGGAAAAATCTGTGGGAGTCACCGTCATCTCCCCCCAGCTGAAGTGGAAGGTGTGCGTGGTATACCACTAGTACTCAAACAAGGCCAGAAAAACCCCTTTGTTCTTCTGGGTCTCCGCCAACCCAGCCAGGTTCTCAACGAACACGTTCAGCCCAGAATCAATAACTAGCCTCCGAGGACTAGGTCTCCCCTCCCAGGAGATATCGGGCATGCTCCTCCATACCTCGACCACGGCCTCAAGGGACCCCCGTGATTTCATCTTTTTCGCCTTCCCAGACGAAGGCACCTCCTCCTGCAGGTAAACACAGCAAAGGTACGTCAATAACGATACTTAACAAATATACACAAAACAAAAATGATGACACATATCATTTACAAACACAAAAGACCATACCAACACGGCACACATTTATAAACACAAAAGACCGTACCAACACGACACACATTTACAAACACAAAAGATCGTACCAACATGGCACACATTTACAAGAACAAAGTCCGTCACAAAACACGACACACACCACAAAAAGTCCGTCACAAAACATGGCACACACCACAAAAATTCCGCCACAAAACACGACACACTCCACAAAAAGTCCGTCACAAAAACACGGCACATTTCACACAATTTTTCACAAAGGGTCCGTCCCTATACATACAATTTTTCACAAGGGTCCGTCCCTACACATACAATTTTTCACAAGGATCCGTCCCTACACACATATTTTCATAAGGGTCCGTCCCTACACACGTATTTTCACAAGGGTCCGTCCCTACAGACGCGATTTTTCATAAGGGTCTGTCCCTACACGTACAATTTTTCACAAGGGTGGTCCGTCCCTACACGTACAATTTTTTCACAAAGGGTCTGTCCCTACACGACACATTTTCAACAAAAGTCCGTCATAAAACATGGCACACACCACAAAAATCCGTCACAAAAATCCGGCACAATCTCACACAATTTCCCCACAAAAAATCTGTTCCTACACGGCAATTTTTCAACAAAAAACCATGATCATACAAAAATACCACCAAGGTACAAGTTATCGAAGCATGCATTTCAAGGAGAGGCACTTTATTTTCACAAATAAGAGCTAAACTCCACATATTTTGACAAAAATCACATACCCACAATCCATACGCACCCAATTTCAACAAATCAACATCAATTTCACAAAATAAGCATGGCAACAACAAAAGCCCCAAATATGCAAGAACCAAAACCCTAGTTCTAGCATACATCATTAAAATAAGAATCAAAGACAAAATTTGATTTCTTACCTCCACTTTCGCTTTTCCCCTCGCATTGTGCACCCCCGCATCCCGATACAACTCATCTGGTTTGATTGTTGAAGGTGTGTAGGGAGAGGAGTTTCTTTGAAGATCCAACCTCCTCTCCATGGCCCCACGGCCTCTTTGACGACATCCTAGCCTCAATCCTTCTGCCATGATAACAATCTAGCGATTTGGAAATGTTTTCTCGGGAAAAGTTGGCTCAAAAATGGAGATTTCTCCTCTTTCTCTCTTCTTCCTCGGCTGAAATTGAAGAAAATGGGGTGGAATGGCGTTGTTCAAATCTGAATTTGTTTAAAAACATCAGATTTGCATAAGAGTCCGTACGGACCTCTTTGCAAATGCAAGATGTGTCCGCACGGACCACTTTCTAGCCTCAGGTGATTCCCTCTTTTGCCCTTACAAAATTTGCCCTTGGCTGTCCAAAAGTCATTTCCAGAAAAACTCATGCATTTTGATCCCTAGACCAACAAAAGTCAAATCGATCGTCATACGTAAGCCCGAACCTTTTCCCGGCCGTCATCGTAAGCCCGGACCCTGCCTCAACTAATACGGCAAAATAATTTCGGCCATCAATGTAAGCCCGAACCACATATCCCCAGCGGACAAAAGACAAACGGCAATCATTGTAAGCCCGTACAAAGAATCATTTCCCCGGCAATCATTGTAAGCCCGAATTTTTCCCCAGCGGACAAAAAACACAAACGGCCATCAATGTAAGCCCGAACCCCCTATCCCCAGCGGACAAAAGACAAATGGAAATCATTGTAAGCCCGTACAAAGAATCATTTTCCCGGCAATCATTGTAAGCCCAAATTTTTTCCCAGCGGACAAAAAAAAACAAACGGCAATCATTATAAGCCCGAAGCCCCTATCCCCAGCGGACAAAAAAAAAACAAACGACAATCATTGTAAGCCCGAATTGTCCCCAGCGGACAAAAGTCAAACGGCAATCCTTGTTAGTCCGTACAAAATACATATCCCCAGCAGACTAATCGCGGTCGTCATCGTAAGTCCGGCACTCAAGGCACAAACGTCTTCCAAAAACAAAACTCGAAGGCACAAACGCCTTCCAGAAAACAAAACTCAAAGGCACAAACACCTTCCAAAAATAAAAGCTCAAGGCATAAACGCCTTCCAAAAGCACAAACGCCTTCCAAAGACAAACTCAAAGGCACAAACGCCTTCCAAATGTCACAAACACCATCCAAAGGCACAAACGCCTTCCAAAGAAAACTCAAAGACACAAACGCCTTTCAAATGGCACAAACACCTTCCAAAGACAAAAACTCAAAGTCACAAACACCTCCCACTCAAGGCACGAACGCCTTCCAAAAATCTCACTCAAAAGCCTTCCTCTCAAGGCACAAACGCCTTCATCCCCATCAGAGGACACCACCACGTCCTCACTACTTCATCTCATGACACTACCACGTCCTCATACGCGACAAAAATCTCAGTCAGAGGCGCCACCACGTCCTCATACGCGACAAAATCTCAGTCAGAGGCGCCACCACGTCTTCATACATGACAAACTCAGTCTCAGGACACCACCACGTCCTAATACGTGACAAAAATCTCATTCAGGGGCGCCCCCACGTCCTCATACACGACAAAATCTCAGTCAGAGGCGTCACCACATCCTCATACGCGACAAACTCAGTCTCAGGAAACGACTACGTCTTCACTGCTTCATCTCAGGATGCCACCACGTCCTCACTACTTCATCTCAGGATGCCACCACATCCTCATACGCGACAAACTCAGTCTCAAGACACTACCATGCCCCTATCAACTCAGGCCGAGATGCCTCAGAATAGTCTCAACTCAGGACGAACGCCTACAAATAGTTCCTCACAGGTCGAGGCCCCTCAAAATTGCCCTCACACACGAACTACGATCAGGCTTGATTCCCATTCAGGATACGTAGGAATTCTACCAAAGGGTCCAGCCATCCGACCTAAATGGTCACCTCACAATTCCATCCATCCGACCCAAGCGGTCACCTCACACACGAACTACGATCATGCTTGATTCCCACTCGAGATACGTAGGAATCCTACCAAAGGGTCCAGCCATCCGACCAACACGGTCATCTTCTCTCTCCCGACAAGCGATCCAGATCGGGACCTTTATCTTTATCGACAACCCGACTTCCTTCATAAGTGACGTCGCCGAGGGGCTTCTGTAAGCACCCCAATCAGGACCGCTCTCTATCCGAGTATACGGGAAACACCGAGGATTCACGCATTCGTGATCCCGAAGACCCGTAACATCCGAAAGGTCCAAGTTGACCAGCCAAACCAAAGAAGGACCTTTCAGGGATAAAAGGGAATTCAGGGATTTTGTAGGAAATAACAAAAAGGACAAAAATACATCAGCTTGCACACGTGTCCGTACAGACCACTTTGCAATGCAAGATGTGTCCGTACGGACACTTATGTCAACACGCCAACATCATTGCAAAATCTCCACAAAGTTCACAATATTTCCTGAAATTCAGGAAAACCAAAAAACTGTAATTGCACAAAGGTCCGTACGGACTACTTTGCAGTTTTGAGGCCTATAAATAGAAGGCTCCTCCTCCCATTTAATTCACACCTTCACTTTATACTATCTCCCCCAGCCTTCAGGCACACTTCTAAGCTATCCCGGCCTCTTTCGGTCCTTCCCGAGGCCTCTCGAGCCTTCCCGAGGCACTCCAAAGGCCTCCCGAGGTGCTCTGAAGTCCTCCTGAAGCTATTTCGGTCGATCCCAGTCCATCCTGATTGACCTCTCGACCTCCCTCCAAGCCCAATTCATCCCAAGCCAAACTCCAAATACCCAAATGACTCAAACCGGTCCAAACCTGCGAGTCCAAACGAGTGTGAACGAGTGCTAATTAGGGGATGTTCTGCCCGAGTGAGTGCAAAATTTCTCTCCTCTTTAGATCCCCCGAGTGTGATAGCAAGAGTTAATTAGGGGAGATTTTGTCATTAGTGAGGGCAAAACCTCTCTCCTCTTTAAACATTCTCAACCACACACTTTCCTCCGAGGAAGATAGACACAAACCAACATTAATATAATTTCCTTCCACACATTTAAATACTACTCTAAATTTAGTCTTTAAATACTTTACTACTTTAAATTTACTACTTACATTGTAGTCTAAATTTACTATTCACACAGACCCAAACCGTCCAAACGATCCCACAAGGCCTTCCATTGCACTATGGAGGTCTGACGGTGATAGCGGTTTGTTAATATTCCCGCACTGTTTTTCAATTATTTATTTAATGCATTTTATTTAAAAGCGCGCACACACACACACACAACAGTTAAAGAAAAAATGGTATCGAAAGACTCGTGTATACGAGGTGACTCGGGTGAGCTCAAAATATCTCTTCCCGAGGCATAACCTGACCTCCGAACTCAAAAATATCATCATACAACAAAACAAACAAAAACAGGCATTTTCTCAATGTTTTGGGCATAATCAAAACGGCGGGGTGACTCTACGAAATGAAAAGCAGCAAAACGGGGCCACCACCCAGTGCGAGATGCCATCCGCGCGTCGGATCGGGTAATTTCAGGTGGGTATCCCACATTTGGTGCATGAACGTGATAAAATCTGGAGCCCATAGATGAATTGGAGGAAATTATGCTCAATCCTGATTATCCATAGCAGAAAATAAAAACCGGGGGTCAGCTCTCCCCGGAAGAAAGGGAAGAGATCATCATCCTCCTGAAAAATAATCTGGACTTCTTTGCCTGTAAGATTGAGGATATGAGGGGAATAAAGGAATAGATAGCTCTCCACAAGTTGTAAGTGACCCGTCTGCTAAACCTATCAAGCAAGGTCGGAAGGTTTTTGCCAACGACAAGGATAATGCAATCAAGGAAAAGGTGCAGAAATTACTAAGTGCAGGAATCATCAGGGAAGCAACCTACCATGTTTGGTTGGCCAATGTTGTGATGGTCAAGAAACATAACGGGAAGTGGTGAATGTGTGTAGACTTCACAGATCTTTACAAAGTCTGCCCGAAAGACAGTTATCCTCTCCCCATGATTGACAAGATGGTGGACTCCATTGCTGGACATAGAACTCTCAGTTTCGTAGACGCCTATTCTGGTTATCACCAGATAAAAATTGTTAAGAAAGAAAGTCATTGAAAAAACAGACTTCCAGGCAGCTGGAGGAATTTATTGCTACACTATGATGCCCTTCGGGGTCAAAAATGCGAGCGCAACCTACCAGCGTATGGTCAAAAAAGTATTTGGGGAACAGATAGGCCGTAACATGGAAGCCTACATAGATGACATGGTCATCAAGACTAGGAGTGGCAGTCACGCCCCCGACTTGGAGGAAACTTTTGACAACCTACGTGCTAACAACATGAAACTAAATCCAAGTAAGTGTGTGTTCGGGGTGACAACCAAAAAGTTCCTAGGTTTTATGGTATAACAAATAGGAATTGAGGCGAAACCGGAAAAAATCAAAGAATTGATTGACATGAAAGAACCTATCAACATCAAGGAGATTCAAAGGCTGAACGGAAGAATAGCTTCCCTTGGAAGATTCATTGCAAACTCTGCAGAAAAATCGCTGCCTTTCTTCAAAGTATTAAAGGGGACCAAGAGCTTCTCCTAGACATCTGAATGCATTAAATCATTTAAAGAGTTTAAGGAGTACTTGGGATCCCCTCCTTTGTTGAGCAGCCCTGTCCTGGGGGAAATGCTATATGTTTTCCTAGAAGCGACAGACAACGCTATAGATGTTGTACTAGTCCAGAATGAAGGAACCACTCACAATCCTATCTACTATGTGAGTAAGCCATTATCTGATGTGCAGAGCAGATACTTCAATGCGGAGAAGATAGCATATGCCCTAGTCATAGCGGTAAGAAAGCTAAGCATACATTTCTGCACATCCCATAACTGTATACACCAATGCACCCCTGAAGAAAATCTTGCATAAGTTAGATTGCTCATGACGTCTCCTTAATTGGTCTATCAAGCTCACTAAGTTTGATATTAGATACCAACCTAGGAAGACACTCCTAGCACAGCCTCTGGTCAATTTTATGGTTGAAACCACCTTTATAGGTGAGCACGACCCCACCTCCCATAAGCGCAATAAACCTGCGGGAGAAGAACCGACCATCGAGCTCCCATCCAACTGCTGGGTCTTATACAAATACAGTTCAGCCACTAAGGAAAGAAGCGGAACTGGAATCGTACTAGCAAGCCCTAATGGAGAGCATACCATACAAGACATAATCAGATTCAAGTTTCCTGCCTCCAACAATCAAGCTGAATACGAGGCTCTGATATTTGGCATAGAGTTGGCATCCTTCTATGGAGCAACTAAAGTCTTCGCCTTCTGTGACTCCCAACTCGTAGTCAAGTAGATAAAAGGGGAATATAACACTCAGTATCCCACACTTACGAAGTATATACCTCATCCTATACATGACGAAAAAGCTAGAATTTTTTGAAATAAGTCAAATAGGAAGGGAGGATAATCAAGTGGCAGATGTTCTATCTAAACTGGCAACTATCGACGTGGCAGATCCCGACTCTAACCCACTCATAGTCTTTGCCGAAGAACATGCCTATGGAAGACTAGGAATAATGCTCCTAGATGAGGTGGAGAAGTGTTGGATAGATGACTACATGCACTTCATTGAAAAGAATCAACTCCCAGATGATGAAGCACTTGCTAGAATAAGTCAGTAAGGTTCACAGTGATGAATAGAATTCTCTACAGAAGATCATTCACAAAGCCCCTGATGAGGTACGTCTATCACAAGGAAACAGAAAATCTCTTGGCAGAAGTCCAAGAAGGCATTTGTGGTGGTCACCCGGGGGCCAGAATCTTAGTTGACAAAATCATCACGCTAGGTTATTACTGGCCTAACCTGAGAGATGACGCGCAAGCCTACGTAAGAAAGTGTGACAAATGCCAGAGATACACTGACATTCCCAGACTACCAGGAGTGCATCTGATTCTTATAATAAATATGTGGTCATTTGACATGTGGGGAATCGACATCATCAGACCCTTCCCTCCCCCCCTCCCCCCGCCTGAGGTAATTGCAAGTATGTGATCGTGACAGTCGACTACTTCTCCCAGTGGATAGAGGCAAAGGCCTTAGCCTAAATAACAGAGGAAAATGCAATAAACTTCATCCACGAGTTCATCTGGTGCCACTTTGGGGTACCACACACTATCATCTCAGATCATGGTCTCCAGTTCTCTAAAGCATTTACAGTAGAGCTGAACAAAGTTGGATTCAGACACATCAAGTCATCAGTAAGTAGACCTCAATGCAACGGATAAGCAGAATCAACCAACAAGTTGGTGCTCACAGCCCTAACCAATAACCTTGAAGGGAGTAATGGTAGATGGTTGGACGAACTTCCTTTAGCCTTGTGGGTAATTTGCACAACCACCCGGGGGCCAACTAAGGAAACCCCATTCGCACTAACCTTCGGTTCTGAGGACATGGCACTAGCTGAGATGGCTATCGCTACGACAAGAAATGAAAACTATGATGAACAAGTCAACAAGGTCAACAGACTCATAGACCTAGACTTATTAGATGAAAGAAGACTAGCTGCTCAGATGAGGATTGTGAACAACAAGCAAAGAACCAAATCATATCATGATAAAAGGGTCAACAAGAGAGTATTCCAAGTCGAAGATTGGGTACTTAGTAAAATTGAATATACTGAAATAAAGGCCAAACAAAACAAGCTCTCCCCAAACTAGGAAGACCTCTACATCATTACTCAAGTCATCAGAGAAGGGACCTATAGAATGAATACCCCAGATGGACAAGAGTTGAAACATCCGTGATATTCTGATCATCTACAAAAATATTATCACTAGTTGAAGGTCTGTTTTATGTAATAGATAAGTACTTGTTAGTCTTTTTCTTTATTTTAAAGTAAAATAGAATTGCAGTTTGATGTAATCAGTTTCAGTTAATAAAGACTCAGTTTTATCAAGAAAAATGACTAGCAAGACAAATGACGAGGAGCCCCTCTCGGCATCAAGGGATAAACTCCCACAAAATTAGCTGATACCTATGGCCGAACGACCTTCCTCGACATATAGAGGTAAAAAACCTAAAAAATTACCTAAGATCTATGGCCGAATGACTTTCCTCGGCATAGAGAGGTAAAACATCAAAAATTGCCCAAGACCTATGACCGAACGACCCTCCTCGGCATAGAGAGGTAAAACATTCAAAAATTGCCTAATACCTATAACCAAATAACCCTGCTCGACATAGAGGGCAAAACATTCAAAAATTGCCTAATATCTATGACCGAACGACCCTCCTCGGCATAAAGAGGCAACACATTAAAAAATTGTTCAAAACCTTTGTCGAATGACCTTTCTCGTCATAGAGAGACAACCAAAAAATTACTTAAGACCTATGTTCGAACGATCTTCCTCAGCATAGAGAGATAAAAATATCAAAAAATTATCTAAGATCTATAGCCGAGCAACCTTCCTCGGCTTAATGAATAAATTTGCAAATTATCCAAGCGTTTAGACCGAATGAGCTTCCTCGGTTTAGAACTAATTATGAATGACGAGGAGATCCTCCTCAGCTTCCCAATAAAAGTTAAGTACTTAGGCAAAAATGTACAAGAGTTACATCATTCAACACACATTCAAATATACAATCATTCAAGTCCAAAGCAGTTCAAGTAAATGCATAAATATTAAAGACGATGACAAATTGATGAAAGGCATTATATTGATAAAATTATTGAAGTACAAGGGGTCCTATTACATCGACGAGCAACAAAATAAAATAGGAGGACCCTAAGACTGATCATCATTAGTAAAGAGGTCATATTGGTTAACCTCGGATTTAGGGATTGTGATATGCTTGGTTTGATCATGCTCCGCCTCACCCTCCTCTCCATCTGAAGCCTCATCATCTTAAATGTTCTCGATTAGAGCATTGATGTTTTGAGAGTCGACGGGGAGAGGAATCCAAGCTGGGCGGCCTTCCCTAGCATCCTGAGCAGCTATGACCTTCAAGGCATTCTCTAATAATGGCACCAAGGCATGGCCGAACCGAGCAAGTTCATCATAGGCATCTTGGTAGATAAGAAGCGCAAGCAAGCCTACGTCGACATTTAGCGTTGGGTCCACTAATGCTTTTCTGGCCAAATGAATTCAGCCATCAGAATACATAGGGGCCATCTTATCAGCCAAGGCCTGCTTGAAAGCCAAGCTAGCCTTGAACTGAGAGACTGCCTCAACAACTTTTGAAGGCAAGTCAGCCTCCAACTGTTTATACCGAGCATCGGCTTCCTCATCGTTTCTCCCTAACTCGGCTTGAAGCCTTTCAATCTTAGCCGGCCCGACCTTATAATCCTCTTCGGCTTTAGCTTGGGCCTTCTTGGCGATCTTCTCAGCTTACTCGGCCTTTGCCCTATCCACCTTCTGCTCATCTACTTCAGCCCTCAAGGACTTCAGCAGCCCCACGGCTTTGGCTACATCGGCCTTATTCTTCTCAATCTGTTTATTGAGCTTTTGCTCCAGATTGTCAACAATATTGCTTTTTATGGAATCATAAGTCGTGATGGTGGCAAGCTACACAGACAAAAAATCATCAGCAAAAGATACAAGAATGTAAAAACCGAGAAGGGAAAAAGAAAATGACGAGAAGGTTTACCTCGCTGAGAATAAGGCCCTTTCTGTTGTCCAAGTGCTCCCTGCTCGGATGGGCATCAATAAGATTGTCAAGAAGGTCCTCGTCCATAGCTCGGTGGACGACGGGCTGACCCAGCCTGAGCTTGGGACCCTTTCTAGTCAGCACATCAAGACCCTTAATTGTTGGGTAGACGGTTAACTTCTTGGCCACCACCTCGGCCTTTGCATAATACTTTATATGCCGGGCTGTGACTTCCTCAGAGGTAGAATCAACATCAACCCTTTTCGATCAGGGCTCCTCTTGAACGACTTCTTTCCTTGGCCTTTTTTGGCCAGGAGTTTGCTGGACGGCCTCAGCCTCCACGGTCTCAGCTTGACCGACATTCCTTAAGGCCTCCTCGGTTTCAGGAGTCTGGGCTTGGGAACTCTATCCCTCTTCAGTCTAGGCCCCTTGCCCGTCATTCCCCTCCTCGTTGAAAGTAGCAGCTCCCCCCATTGGCTTCAAGGGCAAAGCCCCAGCTTCCTTATTAGCCAAGATGGCCTGTCTTTCCACGGCGTCAGAGCGCCTCTTATTTTGAGATGAGGAGAGTGCTGTCCTCCTCTTCAACCTTACAAGGGCCTAATGATCATGAATTTCTTCCTCCATTTTTCTCTCTTGCTCGGCTGTCAGATTTGAAACGACGAGAAGGATTAATTAGTAGAAGACGAGGAGGGAAAAACATTTCAAATAAAAGAAAATAAAAAATTATACAAGTATGAAAAATGAGGAAGTAAAGTTGAAGAGGAGGACATCACGCTCTCTATCAGCTGCCCACTCCACTTAGTCCTCCACACCTGCTCTGGCACACTAGAGTAATCTGAGGGAGCGGCAAACTCCCAGCCTTGTCGGCTCTCCACCCTTATAACATGATTATTCCACCCTGATACCTTACTGGACATTGGGTAGATGAGCTTGGGCTGATTAGGGTCACTCCTTATCACCACTATCCTCGAATCCTCCTTATAACTGACGGTGAAGAAGTGGTGGAACGCAGACTGACAAGGTTCAAAACCTAGGTTACGACATAACACTATGAAGCCGGTGAGGAACCTCACGACATTGGCACCTAGCATAGCCGGGACGGCCTTCATATCCCCAGGAAATTCACATATAAAGGGGTCTAAAGGAAGACGAAGGCCAAGTTGGAATTGTTTGAAGAAGAAATGGACATAGTTCAAGGAGTACATAAAATCCTCCATTGCCTTCTCGTCCTTGACAGAGAGACTGGGGAGATAGCTAAGTCGGTACACCGCCCTCGACACCCCATACTTAGAATGGAGTTCCTCCATCATGGGTTCCCCGGCTCTAATGGGTTTGGGCCTAGGGGTGTATGTTCTACCTCGGTTACCCAACAACGGAGGTCGCTCCAAATGGTCACACTTCAATTAGTAGAGGTTGATATGATCAAGAATCTCAGTCCAATCGTGGAACAACACAACATTTGAGGATTCAACATCTAGTCGGTCAATCCTAAGCCGACTTGGGTAATGTACGTCGGTTCTAAGAGACTGGCAACTCGTCAGAATCTCCCCTATCTCGTTCGAACTCAACATCATCCACGGACCATCAATTCTATGATAAATCCTAAGGTTTTCGATGTGGTAACAATACAAGGCGTTGGGATTACATCTCCATGTTCTTGTCATTTCTAAATACGAGGAAGACACAAGATTGTTCAAGAAAAGCTTCACGATTCAACAATGGCGGTTTCTCTAAACCCACCAAGAACATTAACACCAAAAACCCAGAAATATGGAGAAATAAAAAGAAATGTATAGAAAATATACCTGAATCGAAGGTTGATGTAGAGAAGCACGAACAAATCAAATATAATAGGACAGAAACCAAGCACGAAATCAAGAACTCGGAGAACGACCGAGGGTTTTTCAAAGCTTATAAGTTCTCTCTCAATTGCAAATAGTGATAAAAGAGTAGAAAAGAAATGGTTTTTGGCTTTTATACCCAGATCTAAACGGGTATGGGTCGAAAATCGAGTTTAAGGCGCCGTCGTTTCCTCGCCATAAATGCTCTAGAGGGTCCCAATGCGAATATTCAGACCTCGTGGACAATGCCCATTATTGTCTAAATAACCGACGGATAATGAGACACCTCGTGATTCGTGAAAACCTGTTCGTGCCGTTTAAGCCGAGGTAGAGCACCACTTCCTCCTCGTCATAGCCGAGCTAGTAAGTCGGGGGCCACTGAATGGTATAAACCGAGGTACGAATGTGAATCATGGCCGGGCAAGGCCCAATGAATGGGGCCCAAAATATAATCCATAAAAGTCTCAATTACGACAAATGGAGTGGGTCTTCCCTACCTTTGCTCGTCATGCTTACTCTTCATTTCCACCATGTCGACCTAGACATAGTAGAGCGAATAATGACTAAGGCACAGTAATTATATATGCCGACAATGCACAATCTCATATGCCGAGCTAGGCACCCATCAAGGCCGACCTAGGCCTCATTTGAAGACGAGAAACTCCTACTCGGTTATCAACAAAGTGAGGAAATGGGCTTCCCTATCCTTACTTCTCTCTTCCTCGGCATCAAATCAGGCCGATCAAGCGTCATATGCCGAGGAGCATGCTTCTGAGGCGCACATTCAGAATAATATCACCTAATCCTACTTAAAAAAGGATTGTGGGTAGTTATATTCCCCCTAGTATTATAACCTACTCACATACGAATTGCTATTCAACATGGATTATATGATGATATGCCTATAAATACAAGCCAAAATTCACATTATTTTGATAACACATCTTTTGACTATAAACTCTTGTCAATTGATTTCTCTCTCTAAACACAAATACTTACTCTCACGCCGTAGGATATTCGCCGATAAAGCCCCGGTTTAGTTTACGTATTTGTTCTTCTTTTTTAGGCGATTCAATTATTTAGAATACAACATGCTGCTGAATTTGAGATGATTCAAACGTTTTTGACATCATCAATTTATTTTAATAAAGTTGTCAGTCTTTTTGAGATATATTTTTCTCATAATGAACCATCATTTTGAGGTAGAGTAATTAACAACAACCTTGGACCTTTTTTTTTTTTTTTGTCAAAGTGGAACTAGTGGACCCTTTTTCTAAGAATGTTTTTTTCAAAATAACACATTTTTTAAAAGTATTTTTCAAAATGTCACACTTTTAAAAGTATTGACCAGAATAGCCTAGTTTTTTAAAAACGCGGTTGGCAACCGCATTTTTAAAGTTGAATTCGCAGTTGCCAACCGTGTTTTTTTAAAAAAAAAAAAAATTGAAAAATTGTAAATCCGCGGTTGCCAACTGCGAATTCATTAATAAAAACGCAGTTGTCAACCGCGAATTCTAAAAAACTAGATTATTCTGGTCAATACTTTTAAAAGTGTGACATTTTGAAAAATACTTTTAAAAAATTGTGTTATTTTTTAAAAAAAATCCTTTTTCTAAACTTTGTGCAAACCATAGGGTAGTAAAGTATGATTACCATTTGCAAAATTATCAATTGAAACGAAACTTCCTCACTATTCATTGCCACTCTGGTACACGTGGCCGAGATCTCTCTCTATCTCTCCCTCCCACTTCTGTATATATAAATGACACTCATTTTAGAAGTGGACTGAAAAGGAACAGCTTCCTTGAACCTTATACATTGGGCTTTAAATTCAATCGAAAATCTCTATCTCTCTCTCTCTCTCTCTACACCATATTCTGCGCCATCTCTCTCCTTCACAGCCTACACATTTCCCCCATTTCTCTCTTTTGGGGCTCTCTTTCCAGTTTTCTTGCCCCTGGTCTCTCTCTAAGTAAACTCTCTCTTCCTTAATTCAAGCTTCTTTGGATCAGTCCCAAGCCAAGAAAATCTCACTCACTTTGGGTAAACACTACTCTCTCTTTCCACATTTTCTTTAATAGTTATCTTGAAAAAAATTACTTTTTTGTGTGTAATTTTGTGGTTAAGGGGTTGTGGCAAATGGGGTTTTGTTCTTTCTAGTTTGTTAGATTTTGCTTTGTGGAAAATAGGGTTTGTTATTCTTTATGTATGATCTCAGATTAAAGCATTTCTCAGGATTTGTTTATTGATGCTTGAATTTGATTCATGCCCATTTCATTTTTCTCATTCCATAACCCATGTAAGATTTATTTATTCAAATTCTGATTTCACTATGTAATGGATGTTCTTTTTGTAAAACCATAGTATATTGTGGGTGTTTGAAATGTTTACTCCTTGAGGTGCATATATAGTGATTTGACAATGTTTGAGGCCATTTGTCTAGCATATGTTAAGTCTTGTTTCCTGAAATAAATTTGCCCAATTCCTTGTAATTTAAGAGTATTACTTTATACTCCCTCCGTCCCAAAATAAATGTCCAAAAATAAAATAAAATTCAAATCTACTCTTGATCAAGAGCAATTTTCTGGTTTACCCAGTTAATATAGTGGTTATATTTACTATTGAATTTGACATTGAATGCTTCACCTTTTTGTTTCAACAGGTATAGTGATCCTGCTAGTCTCAAAAATCCATTTCTGAAAGCAAATGGGGATATCTTTTTCGTGCCCATTTGCTAATTTTGATGATTTGAATAGCAGTCTCGAATCTTTCTTAGTCAAATCATTGAGTTTAGGAGATGATGGCGTGAGCACTGTGTATCGGTCAATAAGTTTCAAGGGTCGAGATTCTGAGTCAACCACAATGAAACCAGTTGGTGCTAACAGGATGATTATTGAAGGGTCTCTTAGCTTTAATGGGAGAGAATTGGATATATCTTTCAAGTCGTCTTCCATGGAGAAAGACGATTTTGTCCCAGAAAGAATCCTCCCAATGTCGCTTCCACCATCGGGTAAAAGGCATCAAGCTGCTTTGAAGTTGCAGAAAACATACAAAAGTTTTCGAACTAGAAGACAGCTTGCGGATTGTGCAGTTCTTGTTGAACAAAGATGGTATATTTTGATTACTGATCTAATGGTGTCGTATGAATTTACTCCCTCCGTCCCAAAATGATCTTCCACTTTTTCGTTGTTGACTCGAAGGTACTTTAAGCAATAGTTTTAGGTTAATCTTATTTTCCTAATGAACATCTAAAAATTGTTATTGATAGCATTTATAATGGTGTATCAATAACAAGTTTTAAATTTTCTTTAGGATAAGTAAATTAACCTAAATTTATTGCTCAAAGTACCTTCGTGTTAACATAAAAAAAAGTGAGAAGATCATTTTGGGATAGAGGGAGAACCATTTAGTCCCACTCTTGTTCCAAAGTTTGAAACTTTTACTGCATAATTGTAGGTGGAAGCTGTTAGATTTTGCAGAACTTAAGCATAGTTCTGTATCATTCTTTGAGATAGAAAAACCAGAAACAGCTATTTCACGATGGGCGAGAGCAAGAACACGAGCAGCTAAGGTTTGTTTCGTTAATTTGTTTGTTGTTGTCTGATGGTCTTATTGTCATAAGAGGGTGTGGGAAGGGGTCCCGCTACTTACTCGAATTAGCTCTAAATTGTGGGGTTTTGTCTTCATTGACAGGTCGGAAAAGGCTTGTCAAAGGATGAAAAGGCACGCAAACTTGCCTTGCAACATTGGCTCGAGGCGGTATGTAGTATATAACTTTTGTATAGTAACACATTAATTATATAGGCGCTGTACTAATTTTCTTTTTTGTGTGTGTTAAATAGATTGATCCTCGACATCGCTATGGTCATAATCTTCAATTTTACTATGCCAAATGGCTCCACTGCAATAGCAAACAACCTTTTTTCTATTGGTAAGATTTGTTTTGACTGTTTATAAGAAGGAAATTAAATTTCCCTTATTTTCACGATCATTCAACTGAGAAGGGTGATTTTTGTTCTCAGGCTTGACATAGGAGAAGGAAAGGAGGTAAATCTTGACAGATGCTCTCGATCAAAACTTCAGCAGCAATGCATCAAGTATCTTGGTCCGGTGAGCTTCACAATTTTTCTATTTTAATTTTTTACTACCTTTGATCATGTTAGTATTACACAAAATCTTAAAATTGACCAATTAATTAAATTGTACATTGCAGATAGAGCGGGAGGCCTATGAAGTTGCATTGCAGGATGGAAAGTTCATGTACAAGCAGAGTGAGAAGGTAATAGATACAAGAGAAGGACCCGAAGACGCCAAGTGGATTTTTGTGCTTAGTACATCTAAGGTTTTGTACGTAGCACAGAAGAAGAAAGGCACGTTTCAACATTCTAGTTTCTTGGCTGGTGGGGCCACGTTATCTGCGGGAAGATTGGTAATTGAAGATGGTGTCCTAAAGGTAAACATAACGAAGCTTAAATCTATACTACTAATACCTTTGTTCCAAAATGAATGACCAAAAAGATTCAAATTTGCTCTTGATCAAGAGAAAATTTGAAATATTTTTGGTCATTCATTTTGGAACGGAGTATTTTTTTCTTTTTTTGGAGGGGTTGGTGATATTGTGTTAATCATCTATCTCCAACTTTATAGGCTGTCTGGCCTCACAGTGGGCATTACCTTCCAACGGAAGAAAACTTTGATATGTTCATTTTGTTCCTCGAGGAACACAATATTGATCTCAAAACAGTTCAGGTACAAGCGTTAACTATTCTGATAAAACTGTTATATCTCGTTGACACTGGAAATGGAATAATCCGTCCCAAAATGAATGATCAAAAAATATTCAAATTTGCTCTTGATCAAGAAAATTTGAAAAAAAAAAAAAATTGCCATTCATTTTGGGACAGAGGTAGTACTTTTTACTAAGTTATAACTTTTTCTCCGATTTTGGTTCTGATGTAAAGAAAAACAGTTCTGTATGATCCAAGTTAATCTTTAATGACTACTGACAAAATTTTCCTTTTTGTTTCCCCCAGAAAAATCCTGAACATGGTGATTTGGAAGAACTAGCATTCACTAAAAGAGCAAGTAGCATTGGCTTTGGCATGAGAAACAGCATATCTGAACCAGATTTCAGTCATGCTAACGAAGAAGCCAATGCCAAAGGCTCAGATCAAGAGAAAAGCGTTCCAAGAAAGCAACATTCTAAGGACACAGAAAATATGCACCGACCACCTTTATCAAGGGTAATCCAGGGATTCCACTCAAAGATTACTGCACTCGAAATACCAAAGAGGGAGGACATTATTGAGATGTTCAAGAAAGAACAACAGGACCTCGGAAGTTCGTCAGACGGGTACGAGACGGCAGAGGAATATTTATCGGAAATAGAATTTTCGGTTTCTAAACGCAACTTGTTTGATGAAGATGAAGAAGTTTACGAAGAACCCATTTTGAAGGAAAAGATAATGGAAAGAATAAACTCACATAAAGGAATGAAATCGTATCAGTTGGCTCAACAATTATCTTGCAAATGGACGACGGGTGCCGGGCCCCGCATCGGATGCGTTCGGGACTATCCTCCGGAGCTCCAATTTCGTGTTATGGAGGACGTGAGCTTGTCTCCTAGAGGTTCTTATTCATCGCCCCGGAGGCTACTTTCTCCTAGTCCAAGGGTTAGCACTCCTAGCAGCTTGTGTAGAGAAACAACTCCAGCCAAGAAAAGTCCTCTTGGTTCAGAACCTGCAATTTTGTCATGAGTAGCTACAAAACCATGATTTTAACATATTGTTTCTTTTGTTATTAAGAGTAGGGAATTCTTTTGTAATACTTTTTCTTTTCTTTTCTTTTATACAATTCTTTTGTAGGTCATGTCGTAAAATATTGAACTGCAACATTTTGGATTTGATAATATCAAAAATACTGACATCTTTTGTTATCTGAGTTCATTTTTATGCATATAGTTATTGCCTAGAGGCAAGATGTTGGTTAAGTTTTTCATCCACTTTGATAACCTCTGTCAACTATCGTCAGTTTTTTCCCTCGATTGCAACAAAAATGTAATGTTGGACATCCGGTTGCAAATAATAGTACCCCATATTGCAACAAATTGTAAACTTGGAGGCAGTATGATGCAATTTTCCTAATTTTACAAAGGGACATTTACCAAAAACTACTTGATGCTACCATGGAAAATGGTGTCGATCAGGAGCTGAGTCTACAGCTGATCCAAAGGATACTCCGGCTGGTCTTCTATGGATGGCTCGCTCCAGGACCTACACACACGAACAATCATGAACTAAACCGGGGGTGACTCCGGTGAAACCCCTCCGGCGTGAGAATCAGTTCACTATCTCAAGAACAAGATAATATGGAAATAATGGAAAAAGAGAGGGAGAGTTTTCAGAGAGAGAGTAGAGCTTACCCAATAATGCAGAATTTTGTGTTTTTATACCAAGATCCCATCATGAGACCATAACTCAGGGACACGTGTCAATCACACAGGTATTCTAGGTCACCTACTCTTCAGAGTTGGTAAAAAAGGACTGTCAGTCCCATCACTTGACACTGTTCACGGTATGAAAAAAAGGAGCCACCTGTTGACACGTCAATCAATCGTTACCCACCACCTACACTTGTCGCCTGGCGACGAATTCTCCAAAGCGACAAAACTAATTTTATCATTTAAATTATATTACATACATATTACCCTAGATCGGGGTAAGTCCTCTTCTCGCCACCTATACTTCCCGCCTATACCCTATTCCCGTTAAATGTCATATCCCTGTCATTCGCTATACTATCTCGCCCTATTAACGGTAAAGTGTAATTTATTATTCACTTAATTATCTTTTATCTTCCTTAATATTCATGGCCCACCTTATGCTACTTGGCCCACCAAAATCATCAAACCTTTTGTACTGTTCAAACCCAACCCACATTTTACAATCACTTCAGTAGCCCCCAATTTCAAGACCTGGATCATTCATGTTCCAGTAGAAATTTAAGCTTCTCGCCACTTCCCGCACGAATTCAACCCTTTCTTCGAAATGTACAAGGAGCTGACACCTATACGCCACGTGTCACTCAGAACCTACTCTTACTGACAGACGGCTGTGATATGACCACTGAAAAGACTTTTTGAAATTTGAAATCATTAAATGGGGGGGAATTTCAAAATTTTGGGGACTAATTAAATTTCTTGTCCCCCAAAAAACCTGTTCACATTCCCTTAATATAAATAACCTCCCCCCTCTAACCCTTACCCTTTTTTCGTCTCCTCACCTGCAAACCTCTTAGGCGATTTCCGGCAACCGCTGTACCCTTTCCGGCGAACTTATTATCATTCTTCCTTCACTTTTCCGCCTTCCTAGTGACTAAATTCCGGTTCACCTCTGAAATCCCTTCATAACCCTTCATTCTCCGGCTCGATCTTACCCCTTGCATCAACCTGGAAAATCATTTCTTCGGTCGGACTTTGAACATTCCGGCGAACTTACAGTCCGTCTTTGACTTCATCAACGATCCCTCCTATTTTCCAGGTAATTTCTTTGATATTTAGTTTTCCTTGTTTCCCTTTAGTTTTGTTTGTTGCCATGGCTAGGTTTAAAAATTGCCTAAGGCAGATTAGATATGGTCAGTGTCAAAAGACTGGGGGTATCTATTACTTAACGAGGGGCATCTGGGCGAGGATCCCGCGAGATGATTTAGTGAATTGCCTTAGGATCAACAAGGTAGATCCCGCCGTGATTGCCGCGGTAGAAATTAGGGGCAAGTGTTTTCTTCATTCTTCAGCCCCCATGTCCAAAACATTTTCACTCCCCACGAGCTTTGCGAACACCTTTGTCGCTTCTATGGTCCCCCAACATATTCTGATAGTTCTGACACTGACTATATCGCTGCGAGATCTTTAGTTAATAGGTCTCGTCATAAACAAATTGTCTCTTCTTCTGATTCAGGCGAGATGTCTAACTTTGGAGCCCCCGGAGCTTCTACTTCAACCGGCGGGAATAACCCTTCCACTTCAGCCGCAGCGAGAATAGACCATTCTCAAGATCCTCACCTAACTCCCATCCATACCCAATACAACATCAACCATCTAGACTATCACATTGCCGCCTACGATGGCGAGATGACTCTTTCGGTTATTAGGCATAGACAGACGGCATCGTGGTTTTCCCATCCCAACCGGATCTTGGGCTTAGAATCCCCATAGATCCCTTTATTTCACTTGTCCTTTTCAAAGCTCGGGCGCGATAGCCGAAGCTTCATCCAAACGCGATAAGGGTGCTGACATGCTTCATCACCATTTGTCGCGCCCTTCGTCGAGAACCCACCACCCATTTGCTTATGGACTTATTTACTGGGTACCAACAGAAGGATAGTAAAACCCACGAACTTAGAATGTCGCTAAAGTACAAAAAACCAAAATCCTTACTCCTTCCCACTAAGGTTCACACCGGCAATGACCCTCTCTTCATCGTTTCCGTATTGGGTGGGCTCTCCCCACGGACTTGAGAGGGATCCATCCCAAGGTTGACAAGAAATGGTCCTGGATGAGGATGAAAAAGATTAAAGGAGAGAATGGTTAAAATTCTCGCCGACGCGAGCACCGCAGATCCATCTCCCGCCCTATTCTCGATCCAAGCCAGATTCTAGCGCACTATTCCCTTCTTAGTCGGGTTGGGCTTTCCTTTGACTTCCCGCCGGTTCCTCCGCGGGTTGAAGTCACTTTCACAGAATCTTGGCCTGGCTGGGAACGTCACTCAAGCGGCAAATTCGGCACAGAATGCACCGTTTGCGGGAATGGACAAAATATGTGTCCCGCAATGCAAGAAGTGCAACGTATGATTTCCACTATCTCTTATTTTCTTTGCTTCACTGTCAACTCTTTATTGTCGCTAACCATTTCCCTTGTTTCTCGCAGTGCATAGAACCATGGACATGAATCAGAAAAGATTGGCACAAGGTAGATCTGAACAGCAAGCCACGCGCTTGGCTGCGGCCCGAAAAGCAAGCCTTAGGGCCCAACCGGCGGATCTCACAGTCCCTATTGCGACAACTGGTAAAGATGACAAGATTGTTAGTGAAACTTCCCGTAAGCGGGCCCCTGCATCTACTTCTCGTCCCCAAAAACGGCAGCGCAAGGCCGCCAATGTTCCCGCTCCTGAAGGCCCCACAGAAACCTTTCAGTTACAGGATGAGGATGACGAGGAAGAGGAAGAGGAAAAAGAAGAAAATGAAGAAGAAAATGAAACCCTTGCTGAGGGGGACGGCGACAATCCCTTCGAACAACGGGGCTCCGCGGATGAGGGGATTCGGTCTGAGGATCCCGCGAGATCTTCTACTCCTCCTCCCTCTGCTCCCAATCAAGAAGCCCCCAGCGCTTCCCCCATCAAGCCTTCCTCATCTCGCCCTACTTCTGCGCCCCATGCAGGAGCTAGTTGGCTAGAAGAGGGATTCAAAATTCCTGAGGACGAACCGGGCATGATATCTCTTTGCCAGGAAGCCAACGCCATTCCCAAACTCAAGGGATTAATTACTGAGCGGCTTGATACCATTTCTTGTCTGTTAGGTTCTACTGCCCTAAAAAGGGCAAGTGATGCTGATCAGGTGGCCTATGTTGAGGCGGAGAATCCCGCCCACTCAGCCTATCACGCGGGAATCCAACTTTCACTGGTAAGTCGCTCCTACTTTACATTTACTAATCTAACCTTTTCACTTTATCTTTCCCACTTTAACATTTTATTGTCGCAATATTTTCGTAGGCTAGCAGCACCCTTTTGGGTCTAAGCAACAAATGCCTCAAGCCGGGAGGAAGATCTCACCGTTTCCGAGCGTGAACGGAATATCTTTAAGAGGAAAGTGTCCAGGCGGGATGCTTCCCTTAAAGAGCTCCAAGATCTCCAAGCTCAAACAAAAGCTGATCTCATTGCGGGAGACGGCCGTTTGAAGGACTTAGAAAAGAAGAACAAAGAGGCTGAGGAAAAATTGGCTCTACTTGTTGCCGAGAACGAGAAAAACAAAGCTGATGCCGCTAAACTTACACTCGGAAGCCGAGAACAAACGACTCAGAGATGAAGACTTTGTTAAGGCTAACCAAATTACCAAGCTCAGAGAAGATCTTAAGGAAGCTAAGTCCAAAGCTGAATCTGATGAAATGGACGCGTTTGATAATGCCATCCTTCACACACTCAGGACAATTGCCTCTGAAGCCAATCCCGCAATAACTCCTGCTATGCTGGCGAGATGGGGCTCTGAAACTATCTTTAGTGAGAAGAGCCGCAAAGGGCATCCCTTGGTGCCCTTCAGTGATCAAGAACTTAAGCAACTAGCTGCGGAAGATGCCGTTCTCGGCAGAGTGGCCTGGCCTGTTCCTGACATTCGTCCTGATAACATTATTCTTTCTTTGTATGACTTGACCCAAAAGAACAAAGACGCTCTAAACGCCGCCTATAATGCCCAGTGACTTTGTTTTGTAATTTGTGGTTGTCGCCAAACTTTACCTTTACTCTTGGTTTGTAACAAACAATATTTTAATTTCCGTCTTTACTTCTCGCAACTTTGACCTGGATGATTGGCCTTTGTGCTACAACTTGTAATTATTTAACTCCCTTCCTTTTGCGACCTTTTGTCTTATGCTCTATTCTTTATGACTTGTCTCCAATCTTTACTTGTTTATCATTAACATTTTCATGTCGCGTATCTTTCTTTTGGTTCATAATGATTTTGCTTCGATAGTTCATCGAAGATTGCACTCTCCATCTTATCTCTATATACATATTACTCCCTTCAAAAAAGTGAGGCTCGTCTTTAGGCAGCCTCACTCCTCAGCATAGATTCTCGCCAACTATTTAATGTGACAATTTCGACATATCCATTTGGAGTCAAATCTCTAACTAATATACCACATCCCTTTATGCAACTTGATCTCTTCCCCAGATATCGCATCCCTTTTGGGCGACTTGGTCTCTAACCAAGATGTCGCATTCCTTTTGGGCGACTTGGTCTCTAACCAAGATGTCGCATCCCTTTTGGGCGACTTGGTCTCTAACCAAGCCGCCACATCCCTTTTTGGGTGACTTGGTCTCTAACCAAGCCACCATATAATTTTTTGGGCGACTTGGTCTCTAACCAAACCGCCGCATCCCTTTTTGGGTGACTTGGTCTCTAACCAAGCCACCACATCCCTTTTTGGGTGACTTGGTCTCTAACCAAGCCACCATAAATTTTTTTGGGCGACTTGGTCTCTAACCAAGCCGCCGCATCCCTTTTTGGGTGACTTGGTCTCTAACCAAGCCACCACATCCTTTTTGGGCGACTTGGTCTCTAACCAAGCCGCCGCATCTCACAGGTGACTTGGTCTCTAACCAAGCCACCACATCCCCGGCGACTTGGTCTCTAACCAAGCCGCCGCATTCCTTTTTGGGTGACTTGGTCTCTAACCAAGCCACCACATCCTTTTTGGGCGACTTGGTCTCTAACCAAGCCGCCGCATCCCTTTTTGGGTGACTTGGTCTCTAACCAAGCCACCACATCCTTTTTGGGCGACTTGGTCTCTAACCAAGCCGCCGCATCCCTTTTTGGGTGACTTGGTCTCTAACCAAGCCACCACATCCCCGGCGACTTGGTCTCTAACCAAGCCGCCGCATCCCTTTTTGGGTGACTTGGTCTCTAACCAAGCCACCACATCCTTTTTGGGCGACTTGGTCTCTAACCAAGCCGCCGCATCCAGGTGACTTGGTCTCTAACCAAGCCACCACATCCCCGGCGACTTGGTCTCTAACCAAGCCGCCGCATCCCTTTTTGGGTGACTTGGTCTCTAACCAAGCCACCACATCCCCGGCGACTTGGTCTCTAACCAAGCCGCCGCATCCCTTTTTGGGTGACTTGGTCTCTAACCAAGCCACCATATCCTTTTTGGGCGACTTGGTCTCTAGCCAAGCCACCGCATCCCTTTTTGTCAAGTGTTGACGACGACTGCTTCTCGTAGTTCATAACGCGCTTTTACTGTCGTCTCTTTTATCCATGCTCCTTATCCTTCATTAAAACGGCTTCCTTGGCTGCCATCATTCTTCTAATCTTGCCGTTCCCATAACTGTTTCACAAAACATAACACTTGTCAAATTTTTAATGAAAATGGTGATCACAAAACAGTATGTCGCTGAATAATTCCTTCCTTCTTCCATCACGCTAACAAGTTACATCGTGCTAGATTGGCAAATTTTACATAACTTTCCCGTCAATGCGATGTACACAAAAACACATGACCACAGAAAAAGTTACGTATCTTTTGTCATCTATAACCAAAATCAAAAGATGCAACTAAAAAAGGTTACTACAACTTCATTGATAAAAACGCTTCAAATGATCGACACTCCAGGCATTCTTCAACTCTTCGCCATCTTGCTTTCTCAGCCGATAGGTCCCTTCTCGAACAATTTGAGATATCTGAAACGGCCCTTCCCATTTTTCATTTAACTTGGTGAAGCCTGGTTTGGGTCCCGTGGCTTCTGCACTCCTTAGTACCCAATCACCTACATTAAAAGACCTCTTGTTAACCCGCTTATCATGTTGGGCCTTCATCCTCTCGCTTGTAATTTACCATCCTCATTCTCGCTTGTAGCCTCCTTTCATCAACCAAATCAAGGTCGTTGCACCGCCTCGACCATTTCTAGCCTCATCATAATAAGTCACTCTATAAGCTCGGCAAGGCCATCTCGGCCGGTGCCATACGGCTTCGCACTCCATAAGTTAAAGCAAATGCCGTTTCACCTATTGAACCCTTTATCGTGGTCCTTACATACCACAATGCAAGACAATTCTTCTAACCATGCTCCGCCCTTCCTTCTAAATTTTTACGTAATGCGGCAATGATTTGCTTATTTGCCGCCTCCGCCTGACCATTGCACTGCGGCCTGTACACCGCCGACATCCAATGTTTCACATTCATCCTTTGACATTCCGCGACAAATTTCTTACCAAACTGTGTTCCATGATCGTAATAATGGCCCCGGGGTAACCCATATCTCGCACCAAATGTTTTCTTGAACGAACTTAATCACATTATCCTCGCTTATCGCTGCCAAGGCTTTCGCTTCACCCACTTCGTAAAATAATCCACTGCAACGACCACATGCTGGCACCCTCCCTTGGCCTTTGGAAATGGCCCAATCAAATCTATGCCCCACATATCAAAAGGCCACGTCGCGACAATAGGCGTCTGCTCAGTGGCGGGTTGGCGCGGAATATTCCCAAATCTTTGACACTTCTCGCATTTTCGCACATACTCTTCAGCATCCTTTCTCAGACTTGGCCAGTAATAGCCATGAGCGACACACCTTCTCTCGCTAATGACCTCGCCCCGGATGCCCCCACAAACACCCTCTACATGGATTTCAAACAAAACCTTAGCCACCATTCCTGGCTCTATGCATCTCATCAACGGCTTTGAAAAAGATCTTCTATATAGGATTCCATCTTGTACAGTAAATCGCGGGGAAGTCACCTTTACTAGTTTAGCCCTTTCTTCTTCAAGCGGCAATTCACCCTTCTCTAAAAAATCTTTCATTTCGGTAACCCAATTTGCTTCGTCTCTCCAATCTCCATTACCCCGGATCTATCAATTGCCGGCGTGTCCACATACTCCACCAAGGGATCCACAGCTGCTTCAATTTCCCCACTTCCCGCCGACCTACTCAGTGCATCCGCCTTTGAATTCTCTTCTCGCCCGATTTGTACTAACTCCCAAAACTCAAAATGACTCAAGATGTTTCTCACCAAATCACAATATCTTATTAAAAATGAATTCACCGTGCCATATTCACCTTTCACTTGCTTAACAATCAACTGAGAGTCAGAATGGATCACAATCCTCTTTACTCCAACATCCCGCGCAAATTCAATTCCCGACACTAATGCTTCGTATTCCGCCTGATTATTAGATACCGGGAACTTGAACTCGAATGTTTTCCTATACTCACATTCCGCATCGGGGGACATCAAAACCATTCCCGCTCCTCCTCTGTCCTTTGCTGACGAACCATCAACATGTAGAATCCAACAATCCTCCGGCCTCTTCTTTTCTTCAATCAAACTTGGCTCAGCCCGCTTTGCCATCTTCTTTTTCTCGCGCTCCTCAACTACATCAGCCTGTGATTTGGTAAATGAGGTTTCAACTATAAAGTCTGCCAACGCTTGCGCCTTAATAGCTCGACGAGATTCATAGCTGATGTCGAATTCCGTCAACTCAATTGACCATTTCAAAAGCCTTCCCGCAGAATCTGGTTGCTGCAAAATCTTTCTTAAGGGCGCGTCTGTCAACACTACAATGGTATGAGCAACAAAATAGGCCCTCAACTTCCTTGCCGCCACCACCAACGCATAAGCCAACTTCTCGGCATTAAAATACCTCGACTCAACTTCACTTAATGCTTTGGAAACATAGTATACAGGCCTTTGAATTCCTCCGTCTTCCCTCACCAACACTGCCGCAACCGCATAGTCAGAGGCTGCCAAATAAACAAACAATTCCTCCCCCTCCACTGTGGCTGCTCAATAATGGTGGCTTTCCCAAGTAAGCTTTCATTTCTTCAAAAGCTGCTCCGCACTCCTCGCTCCATTCAAATTTCTTTCCGCCCTTCAAAACTTTGAAGAATGGCAAACATCTCTCCGCCGACTTCGAAATAAATCTTCCCAAGGCAATGATCCTCCCATTTAGTCGCTGAATCTCGCGAATAGACTTAGGTGGCGACATGTCTAATAACGCCTGAATTTTTTCTGGGTTGGCCTCAATCCCGCGCCTGTTGACCAAGAATCCCAGAAATTTTCCCGCCGTAACACCAAACGTGCACTTACTAGGGTTCAACTTCATTGAATTCCTTCTTAAGTTCTCAAAAGTCTCAGCAAGATCCAACAAGTGGTTATTCTTTCTGGTCTTGATCACCATGTCGTCAATGTACGCTTCTATATTCCGCCCAATCTGCGACTTAAACACCTCGTTCACCATCCTTTGATATGTTGCCCCCGCATTCTTCAAGCCGAACGGCATCATCTTGTAACAAAAATTTCCCTTTGGAGTCCTAAACGCTGTTTTCGCTTTGTCGTCCTCTGCCATCTTAATCTGGTGGTATCCTGAATAAGCGTCAATAAAACTGAACACTCTGTGACCTGAAATGGAATCCACCAACTTATCAATCTTAGGTAAAGGATAGCAATCCTTGGGACACGCCGTATTCAGATCGGTAAAATCAATGCACATTCTCCACTTCTTGTTTGACTTCAAAACCATTACGGGACAAGCCAACCACACCGGATATTGAATTTTCTCGATTATTCCCGCCTTCAACAACTTTTCCACTTCTTCCAATACTGCCATCTCTTTCTCCGGCGACAAATGCCTTACCCTTTGCTTAAATGGCTCCACCTTAGGATCAGCATTCAAACAATGCAGAGCAACACTCTCATCAATACCCTTCATGTCCTCCGGTCTCCAAGCGAATACATCCAAATTTTCCTTCAAAAAATCAACCAAAGCTTCTCGCTCATCCCTCGACAGTTGCTTGCCAATCTTCACCTTCTGCTCAGGAAAATAACAATTGATTTCCACCTCCTCCAACTCCTCTCCCGCCTTGATATCGGGCTCATCCCGCACCTGCAGCGTCTCCACCTCTATTCTTTTCCTCTTACTCATACCCACAGGAGCGGGCTTCTTAAGATCGGCAAAGGCATTACCAGTAGGCCGCCCCTGAGCGTCCTCCACCTCAATGGCTTCATAATCGTCATCAGATTCGCTCATTAGTACTTTGACGTTTCCCTCAACCACTTCTTCAATCCTTGGCTCCTCCATACTAACAAACCTTACAACCCTGGCATAACTTATATGGGGCGTGGCATTCACTATTTCCATCGCCCAACAATTTCCTTTACCATCATCACCCTTTCCCACCATATCGGAGTCTACATCCCGCCAACCTGATTCCCGCTCTCCCATCCTACACATTTCTCGCCCTGAAACTCGCCCTGACACTTGGTTTGTCGCTTCGGCCACCACAGCGGTTCCACTTTTCATACTCTCCATTATGATCCAATCTGGTTCACCATTCTCCACCTCTACAATCTTAACCATATTTATCTTTAGTGGACTAGATTCTACTTTGGAAGTCATCGAAATTGTACTCTCTGCCTTAGCTTTCAACATCTCCTTTTGTTTTCTTATCACAGTGACCGCCTCACTCTTCAAGCAACCTATCCCATTAGCTGTGGGATACTTCACCCTCTGATGGGGAATTGACAGAACCATTTCAAAACTCAACATGAATGGGATTCCCACTATAGCATTATAAGGAGACACAAGATCAATCACCATGAATTCGACATTCTCGCATCTCGCCAGCTTTCCTTCACCAATTTCAACATCCAACATAATCGTCCCTTTAACTTTAAGCGAGTGATTAGTGAATCCTCAAGATATCCCTTATGAGGCACCAAATTTGCCTCTCGTATAATTCATCCTTTTAAAAGAATCATAATAAAGCACATTCCTACTTGCCCCGTAGTCCACCATGACTCGCACAATATTATTGCTCGGATACATAGTGATGATAATTGGCCGACTCCATGGCTTTTGGTAATGTGACTCTCGCTGGAAAAACCGATCACCCTATCTTGATAGCGGAACCGAGGAACATCAAACGTATGCGTCGAGGTCATGATTTGGGTATTCAATCGAGACACACTGGGTAAAGGGTCGTGAATAACATCTACCAAATTTCTCTCCGGCCTACGTTGATCATCCCGCCCAACATTCTCCTCCAAATACTCCCGCGTAAAACCCCGTCAATCTTCCCCCGAATCAATCTTCTCAAATTATAACAATCGTCGCCTTGTGCCCCTTATCTTTGTGAAATTCACGGTAACTATTCTCGATCTCTAGACGGACCGGTTCCTGGTGTAATAGGAAAAGGTTCTAAGGCAGATTTATTTTCTTCATGATCTCGCTAATAGGAGTGTTCAACCGGCTATACTTGATGTCTGTCTTTGGCTTAAACTCTCTCTCGATCCCCGTGCGCCCTTCTCCACGGCCTCCGCTTCCTCCCGTTTGACCTGCCCCTCTATTGCCGCCAAACCCCTTTTATCATCTCGCACTATCTCCACCCTTTCGCTCGCCACCTTCTTGACGGCTCGACTCGCAATCTGTACCCCCCTTTGTCTTAACTCTAGCTCCACTACAAAATCCTCGCACTCTTTCATACAACTCCCCTGTAGTCTTTGGTAATCTCATCCCTAACTCCCGCTTGAAGTGACCCTGGCCAGTAAACCGGTGTTATACAACATGATTATCTCGCCTTGTGCGATATCGTGGAACTTGATTGGCCACTCCCATGAACCTGTCTCGTGAAAGTCGCAATCCCTTTCCCCATCCTTTTGCTTAAGACTCCGCACAACTCCGTCTTTTGAACCTGGTTGTGATCCTGACGCACTAAATCTCGCCAAGAATTTCTCCCTGAAATCTTGATACCCCGTTATAGAATCTTCAGCCGTACTCAAGAACCAATCCAATGCGTGATGCGCCAAAGTGCTCACCAATGCTCGACATAAAATTGCTTCATTCTCGGCCAACAGGCGACATGGTTGCTTCAAATCCTCCTACATGGGTTATCCTTGCTCTAGACTTTCCCGAATAACTTGATAAAGTTGGCATTCGAAAATTTGGGTGCAGGGGCAACACCTTTGATATTTTGGGTGAAAGGAGCCAAAAAGGCTTTTTCCCTTCCACTTTCTTTATTCCCGCCTCTAAATCCTTGATTTTCTTCGCCATCTCTGCCACCTCATTTCTTAATCTTTGTTCCTCTTCCTTCTTAGCCTTCTCTGCCTCACTAGCCTTGGCCAACTCTGCGGCTTTTATGGCTTCTACGATCTTCTCGGCTTCTGTCGTCCTTGCTGCCTCTGCAGCTCTCCGCTCCCTTTCCTTGTCATAATCTTTATCTTTCCTATCTTGCCGCCGTCGCTCCCTATCCCGCGGTGACCTCCCACGATGTCGCCTATCATCGTGACGCCGCGATATTCGGGTCCTTTCCTTGCCGCGTCCCTCGTCGTGTGTGGAGCCACTAGATTCATTGCCGTCATATTCAAAGTAATAAGATTCTTCTTTGGAATTGCCTGGCTTATGGTGTATTTTCTTTCTTCTCTTCTTTCTTGCTTCCAAGTCATCATCTCGCCTTCGATTTTCTGCTAATCTCCTGGGCAGCGGCGTATCTACATTCTCGTCTTGGTCTATTGGCCACGCTAGCGCTATCCTCCCGATTTTGCCCACCGACATGGGACCTTCCCGCTTGCCTATTTAGCAAATTCTCGTGAACGTGGGAGGGCTCCACATGTAACTCCTTTAATCGTTGATTATTGGCGAGGACATGCATCCACGCCTCATTATCCGCCCTTAACTTTTCAATCCTTTCTCTTACTTCGCATTCTTTGATTTTGCGGGAACTTGGCCTTCATCTACTTGCTTTGGCTCTTTCCACTCTCACCCTTTCCTCCTCCACCCTATCCCGCCTCACCGGTGTTGGTCTCGCACGTATGGACCTCCACCTCTCTTTCCGATCCTCGCTTCGCCTTCCCGCACGAGCATCCTTTGCATTTGGGGTTGCCAGTTAGGTTACGGGCCACCCTAGAAGGTGTAGCTTTTTCTTGTCCAACCACCATAACTTGCCTCCAACTAACTGTTATACTTTTACAGACACTTCTTCAAGACAAATCACACCTTTGACACAACTTTACAAATCTTTCTGAAAACAAAATGCCTTTAATGCATGCACTAATGAACTTACAACCTTTATAGCCAAAGACAACTTTATGACTTTTCAAATAAATACTCTCAATCCAAAAAACACCTTTAACAAGTACTATCTCGGGAATCCTTCTTAATTTTCTAACTAACTAGCCTTTACTCCTTTGACCAACCGACGCTTGGAATCTTGGGCTCCACCAACAAAACAACAACAGTGCTCCATCTTCTCTCTCACCTCCGGCAGCCACCAACAACCTCCCAAACTTCACCTAGCCACCCAAAGAAGAAACGCTCTGTCCCGGCAACGGAACCAACTGATGCTACCATGGAAAATGGTGTCGATCAGGAGCTGAGTCTACAGCTGATCCAAAGGATACTCCGGCTGGTCTTCTATGGATGGCTCGCTCCAGACCTACACACACGAACAATCATGAACTAAACCGGGGTGACTCGTGAAACCCTCCGCGTGAGAATCAGCTTCACTATCTCAAGAACAAGATAATATGGAAATAATGGAAAAAGAGAGGGAGAGTTTTCAGAGAGAGAGTAGAGCTTACCCAATAATGCGAATTTTGTGTTTTTATACCAAGATCCCATCATGAGACCATAACTCAGGGCCACGTGTCAATCACACAGTATTCTAGGTCACCTACTCTTCGTAGTTGGTAAAAAGGACCGTCAGGCCCCATCACTTGACACTGTTCACGGTATGAAAAAAAGGAGCCACCTGTTGACACGTCAATCAATCGTTACCCACCACCTACACTTGTCGCCTGGCGACGAATTCTCCAAAGCGACAAAACTAATTTTATCATTTAAATTATATTACATACATATTACCCTAGATCAGGGGGGGTAAGTCCTCTTCTCGCCACCTATACTTCCCGCCTATACCCTATTCCCGTTAAATGTCATGTCCCTGTCATTCGCTATACTATCTCGCCCTATTAACGGTAAAGTGTAATTTATTATTCACTTAATTATCTTTTATCTTCCTTAATATTCATGGCCCACCTTATGCTACTTGGCCCACCAAAATCATCAAACCTTTTGTACTGTTCAAACCCAACCCACATTTTACAATCACTTCACTACTTTTATTTAAAAAGATGAACATTTTAAAAAAAAAAAATCACAACTTGAATATTACAAAAAACTCTTAAAATATTACAAAAACTATTATTTTTTTGCGTTTATTATCTGTCAAATAACTGATAAATGCATTTATCAGTTATGAACAACTGATTGATAAATGCATTTATCATTTGTTTATAAATGATAAATTCATTTATCAAATTTTTAATGAGTATTTTGTGCTTGATTTTTTGGTTAAACATCTGATAAATAGCATCTTTTTAAGGTAATTTTTGGTAAAAGCTCCATTTACAAATTTCCAACATGAGCTTATTTTCAACTAGAGAACTCAAAAGATCTAGAGTTGGTTTTATAAAAAACGCATTTTTTTTCTAA
>JAFEMH010005914.1:62500-132500 GCA_022495995.1 Adenophora triphylla var. japonica
GCATTAACGTACCCCAAGTACAAAGAGCACATTCTGATGGCCAACCTGTTGAGCCCAAAGATGCGAAGAATCAAATGGCTTTTCTGTAACTCTCATTTTATTCTTATAATCCATATCGAAAAAGAAGACCAGAATGCAGTCATGAAAAATCAGAAATTGTATTACTTCATAGAATTTTACTACTGACAAGCTATATAAACAACTAATGAAACTCACAATCTTCAGCTTGGCAATTAATTCTTTGTTGATTGTGTTAAAATATTTCCACAAGTTGTCATGATCTGAAAAACAAATAAGGGAAAATTTTATCACACAAATCAAAAATTTTATCAACCATAATGTCTCTAACATCAAGTGCATCTTCAATATCACCCTCGATAAGAGCTGCCACTTCAGAAGTAGTTGGAAAATTATACATTCTTCCATCCTTGTATCATTTTCCATGAGTCGAAGCTTTATCTCACTGAAATTTCTCAATGAAATACGTTCTGCAGCTACTCTGTAAATCTTTGCATACGGGTTGTTTTCATCAACCTTTTTTCTCAAGTTTGCTACAAAGGAGTCATTGAAGTCTGAAGAATTATGTTTACTGTTCATTTTAAGGCAAGTAATATAACATAAATAGATATTTCACATGATATATACATAAAGCACATAATGATAACGTACATTATTTAAGTTAAGTACCTGATAGCTTTTATTCTGTTTGTAACTTCGCTATCGGTGTCACATATATATATATAATTGCACGAATTGTGGGGGGCTCCTTCATTGGGCAATAGTGATCCGATTAGATGAACATTCTAACCTCCCAACTTAAATGCATAAGGACCTCATCCTTGATTTACGCTCCTATCAATCGTCCCCCCATCGACGTGAAAGCATACATCATGTTGTAGGCACGTATATTATCCATAAAATTTTTGCTTTTTTTCGTGATTTTTTTTTCTAAAAGATCACGCAGCAATTTAGGCGGATGTTTCAATGGAGGAATTTGTACTTGACCATGCATGCAACATAATGAAAATTTTGGCTTCATCGTTGGCTTGTTCTTTGGAGTCCTTTCTTCGTACCAAAATAAAGCATGATAATGATCACATTCATAATCTGCATCTCCAATATCCCAATACGCTGCGTACGTAAAACAACCCAAAATGTAATTGATTTTTTAAAAGCATTAAGTATTCAATGTACTATATTTTAATATTCTAAGTTAAAACAAACAAAATTCTCTTAAAGTACAATTATATTTCACATCTAATCTATTTAGCCATACTTGTGCTTTAATGTGCAATTTCCTTCATCTTTTGTTTCCTATTACCTCGTGATATTCTCGCCTTATTTTCCTCATTTATTGTAAATTCATTTTGTGATAAAATCCTCCCTGAATCTAGTAGAAATATTGAGTTATGTTGAAGCATAATATGATATTAAGAATTATAAAATAATAAATACGAAAGCGGCATAAGCATTGAAAATAGTTAAAATTTGATGTTTTGATTGATTTCGTGTACTTGTATCCATGGAATTAAGTGAGTTATTTCTCTCATGTACTTGATGTTGAAATTCAGAATTTAATTGATCAAAACTCAGATATTATTTGTATGGATGATTTCCTAGGTCGGGCCTCTTTTGTTCAAATTTCAGGATTTCTTCTCCTTCAAGGTTTAGGTTTGTTCCTAGGGCCCTATATTAAGTGACACTTAATAATTGTTGTTATAGTGAGCGTCAATTAATTATCGTTGTTAAAGTGAGCGACACTTAATTACTGTTTTTAGAGTGAATGAAACTTAATCATTGGTTTTAAGTGAACAACAATTTATCATTTAGAAGATGCTGGTGATTTTACGATAGATAACTCATATTAATACACAAAACATATGAATCCTAATTCTATTACTCCATTTATCTTGAAATGATATTCATGTTTTTTTGTTATTGATACGAAGATATTTTGATCAATAATTTTAGGTTAATTTATGAAAGAAACTATTGATATATCTGTATTTTTTTCTTCTCATTTTTAATTCAAAAAACAAATGAATGAAATGAGTTATATGCTTAAAAATAAAAATATAACTCAGTAAGTTTTATAAAATAGATAATAATTACTGCTAAAAAATTAGATATTATTTTACGAACATAACCCTTCTCAAAACAAAAAAAAAAAATGAAAATTGCTCGAACAATGAAAAAGGTATCTTGTAACCGTCATTATAAAATCATTTTTAAGGAAACAAAAAATATATATATTTTAAGGATCAATCATTCAATTTTTGTGGTTACATGTAATTTTATTATTTTAAAATTATAGCACTCACGTCATATTTTGATTTACTTTTGCTGCTAATTTGTTATTATTATTATAATTATAGTAATTATTATTATTTTAGAAATTCTTATCTTTGAGTTTTAAATATTTAGAAAGGATTTTTGATATCTCAACTAAAGATAAGAATTAGATATTTTAGATTGAGTTGAGTTGAAATTCAAAAATATGAAAATAAAAATCTTATTTGAAATTAAATTAAAAAGGATCAGTTATTTTAGTTTGAGTTTGAATTTCAAATATGAAAATGAAACTCTTCATTGAATGTAATACATGGCAGCTGATAATTGGTGAACATAGGGATGACGTGAAATTCCACGTGGCTCACTGTATGAGCCTGAAATATTTCTGCTTTTATATATTATATAGATTGTAATTATTATTATTTTAGGGATTCTTATCTTTGAGTTTAAAATATTTAGAAAGGATTTTTGATATCCCAACTAAAGATAAGAATTAGATATTTTAGATTGAGTTGAGTTGAAATTCAAAAATCTGAAAATAAAACTCTTATTTGAAATTAAATTAAAAAGGATCAGTTATTTTAGTTTGAGTTTAAATTTCAAATCTGAAAATGAAACTCTTCATCGAATGTAATACATGGCAGCCGATAATTGGTGAACATAGAGATGATGTGAAATTTCACGTGGCTCACTTTATGAGACTGAAATGTTTCTGCTTTTAAATATTATATAGATGATATTCATGCTTTTTTGTTATTGATACGAAGATATTTTGAACAATAATTTTAGGTTAATTTATGAAAGAAACTATTGATATATTTGTATTTTTTCTTCTGATTTTTAATTCAAAAAAAAAAAATGAATGAAATGAGTTATATGCTTAAAAATAAAAATATAACTCAGTAAATTTTATAAAATAGATAATAATTACTGCTAAAAAATTAGATATTATTTTATGAACATAACCCTTCTCAAAACAAAAAAAATGAAAATTGCGCGAACAATGAAAAAAGTATCATGTAACCGTCATTATAAAATCATTTTTAAGTAAACAAAATATATATATATATATATATATTAAGGATCAATCATTCAATTTTTGTGATTACATATAATTTTATTATTTTAAAATCATAGCACTCACGTCATATTTTGATTTACTTTTGCTGCTAATTTGTTATTATTATTATAATAATTATTGTAATTATTATTATTTTAGGGATTCTTATCTTGGAGTTTAAAATATTAAGAAAGGATTTTTGATATCCCAACTAAAGATAAGAATTAGATATTTTAGATTGAGTTGAGTTGAAATTTAAAAATCTGAAAATAAAACTCTTATTTGAAATTAAATTAAAAAGAATCAGTTATTTTAGTTTGAGTTTAAATTTCAAATCTGAAAATGAAACTCTTTATTGAATGTAATACATGGCAGCTGATAATTGGTGAACATAGAGATGATGTGAAATTCCACGTGGCTCACTGTATGAGCCTGAAATGTTTCTGCTTTTATATATTATATAGATTTCCTTCTAAAACCCAATCCCCATAGCTTCCCACAAGGCCACAAGTAGTTGGGAAACACACACACACACACACTTTGACTACATAATAAAGCATGATGTATTTTAAGTCAATTTCCAGTTAGGTAGTGTTGGCCCCAAAATTAGATTAAGTAGGTCAACTAAAAAAATACTCCCTCCAATAAATAAATGATGTCATAGTGACTTGTCTAACGTTTTTAAGAAATGTGTTGTAACGTCCCAAAAAGTCGGTCCTATTTCAGGATCCAAATTTTAGATACATTACTAATCTAACAAAAACTAAACTCAAATAATAACCTCAAGTTTTATTAAAAATAATTTCTTCACAGTACATTATTCATCCCTATTAGTCTAGGGTTACAACACCTGTGATAAAATAGATTTATTACTAATATTCTTAATAACTAATCTTCAACTTCCAATAGCTCACCCTAGCCTTCGTCCAACCGTTTAACCTGGAAGCTAGAGAAGAAAAGGAAGGGGTGAGCGAACAATGCTCAACAAGATCTTATACGGACCTCTTCGGGTACTAAGAAGAGGTGACCACAAAACAATACCTGTTACCAATGATTTCCAAGAATATAGCATAACAAAAGAAGCGAATAAACTCAAATACGAAGTTTTTAACAATTATTAATAAGAAGTACAAAACGAATAATCAAAGGTTCACATACATAGCATATAGCATGATCATATAAGCGGTCCAACGACCTCAATAAACACTAAAACCCACAAAGGGTACGAAAAGCCCACAGAGAGCACTAAAGCCCACGAAGAGCACAAATGGCTCACAAAGAGCCCCAAAACTAAGTAGTGTATCCGGAACACCCCACTACTAATCATCAGTAGTGTAATGCCTTAATAGGCCAAATCAATATACCCCGTCATTACGGGTTGTTTAACTTAATATGATCATGCATAGAACGAAAGGGTAATGAATAACAAATATACTTAAGAGCCAAGGTGATAATGAATCATACAATAGCAAATGCAAGTAGTATAATGAACAATGGTGTGAAATTAAAGTAAACAATTTAATTTCACGAAGGCCAACAATGTATGATTTATTTGAAAAACGTATGTTCGAAGGAGGCAAAGCAAATGCTAACCAATAGATTAGCTTAAACGTTTCAAAGACGGTACTTTTCAAGAAAATATAGGAATCCTAACCAAAGAATCAAGAACGCAATAAACCTAAAGACGTATAATCACTTACCTCAATTACGCAACTTTAAGGCAAACTTGAACACGTACAAGTCGGCTAAGCTCGTTTCCCAAAATCTAAAATCAAATATAAAGTATTACATTCTATTTTATTGATCTCTTTTACTAAATCAAAAGATTAGAATGATGTTCATTAATAAACTAAGGATTAATTATAATTTTTCAAATCTCTAAGGTTGCCAAATTAATTAAAATCTTAAGGTTGCAAACTGAACTTTCTAATGGTATTTTACACCTTTCACGTGCTTACTCCCCTACCCATATTTTCACAAGTCATTTCCATTTTGTACTTGATCATGACATGAACACATACTACACATATTTCAGCATACAAGCATACAGGCAGACACAATTAACACATACTAACATATTGCATATACACACACACCATTGCACAAGTACATACACATACACACTGCTGCCATAAAGCAACACACACACACACACAGACTCTCAGCAATACACACTGCACACATGCAACACACACACACGCACACAACAGTAACACACACACACGCACAGTACACTCACACACACAACACACATAAGAAACACACTCTGCACACACCAAAACATACACTGTACACGCACACAAACTCTCTGTAAACAAACACAGACACACGCACACACAACTCATATAAGCAAACATATTCACATACGTTGTTGCACAAGGACATGCATACACAAAATTGCTAACAGACAGACAGAACCATTTTATGCATTATCCCTCCCAGATCTATTTTTTTATTTGACAATTCAATATCCTTTGAGTCAAAATGAAATTTCCTTTTTTTTAATTATTAACCAAAATAGCAACTCGTACAAGTATGGGCAGATTACTTACCTTAATAATTGTTTAGGCCTCTTTCACAATCACTTACACCTTCTCTCTCAGCCTCCTTCCCTCCTAACTGATGATCATGCCACACACACTCTCTCTCTCTCTCTTGTCAAAGTATCATCAAAATTTGGAATGAGAAACCCATACCCAAGGATCCTATTTATACTAGAGGGACACGTTAATTACAAGGTAGATACTTCCACCCTATAATGAGAATGTGAAGGGAGGTTCATGACACTAAATAAATTCATCCATTATCTTCTTATCTATGCATTGCATTATCCAAAGTAATTAAATAATTATATTTTCTCATTATTAACTATTTATACTTTTTATTTATTTCCTGGTTATTACATACTTACCCCCTTAAAAGAAGTTTGGTCCCCAAACTTGACGTACCTGATCAAACAAAAAGCTCGGGATACTTGTCGCGCATCTCGCTCTCAAGTTCCCATGTCACTTCCCTTTCAGAATGGTTACTCCATTGAACCTTGACATAGGGAATGACACGCCTTCTTAGAACTTGTTCTTTCTTGTTCATCACACGAACAGGATGCTCCTCATAGCTAAAGTCCTCTTGAATCTTCAATGGTTCATGCTGAATCACATGACTAGAGTCCGACACATACTTCCTTAGCATCGAGACATGGAAGACTTTATGAACTCCAGATAACATGGGAGGCAAGGCAAGTTTATACGCCATTTCTCCAACACGTTCCAAAATCTCAAAGGGTCCAACAAAACGAGGGCTAAGTTTGCCTCGTATACCAAATATCATAATCCCCTTGGTTGGAGATATCTTCAGGAACACATGATCTCCGACCTTAAACTCAAGTTCACGACGACGATTATCTGCATAAGACTTCTGTCTGCTTTGTGCTGCGAGTAACCTCTTCCTGATTAATTGAACCTTCTCTACAGTGACTTGAACCAACTCGGGTCCTAGCAATTGCCTTTCTCCTACTTCATCCCAACAAGTTGGAGATCGACACTTATGACCATAAAGAGCTTCATAAGGCGCCATCTCTATACTCGCATGAAAACTGTTGTTATAAGTAAACTCAATCAAAGGCAAATGATCATCCCAACTTCCCTTCCAATCCAATGTACAAGCCCTAAGCATGTCTTCCAAGGTCTGAATTGTTCTTTCGGACTGACCATCAGTTTGCGGATGAAAAGCTGTACTCATGCTCAAGTTCGTGCCCAAAGCTCGCTGTAGACTCTTCCAAAACTTGGATGTAAATCTTGTATCTCGATCTGACACAATAGATACAGGTACTCCATGCAACCTTACGATTTCTCTTATGTAAATCTTTGCCAACACCTCGATAGAGTCAGTTATCCGAATAGCAAGAAAATGAGCAGACTTGGTCAATCTATCAACAATGACCCAAATGGCGTTGTACCCCTTAACTGTTCTTGGCAACCCAGTAACAAAATCCATAGTGATATGCTCCCACTTCCACTCGGGTATAGGTAAAGATTGCAACAATCCGCCTGGTCTTTGATGTACAATCTTAACTTATTGGCAAACTAAACACCGAGAAACGAATTCTGCTATTTCTCTCTTCATATTATTCCACCAAAATGTATCTCGCATATTTCGATACATCTTCGTACTTCCTAGGTGAACTGCAAACTTTGAACAATGAGCCTCCTCCATAATTTCTTATTTAAGCTTAGCATCATATGGCACACATATCCTTGAGCCATATAGCAGAATGCCCACTTTATCAATGCGGAACTCCGACTTTTCCCCTTCGTTCAAGTTCTTCGATATGTCCATTAACTCGGCATCACCAGCTAGTGCCTCCTTGATCTTCTCCATCAAGCTTGGAATAACGCTCAAATGTGCCAAATAGCCCTTACCACCTCGAACATTAACTTTCATAGAAAAGGGTTCAACCTCATTCACACCACAACTTCCAACTTCCATCAGAGATGCCAAACTCCCTTTATATTTACGACTCAAAGCATCAGCGACAACATTGGCTTTTCCAGGATGGTACAAAATTGTGCAATCATAGTCTTTAAGTAACTCCAACCACCTCCTTTGCCTCATATTCAACTCTTTCTGAGTGAAAATATATTTAAGGCTCTTGTGATCAGTATAAATTTCACATGACTCGCCATACAAATAATGTCTCCAAATTTTAAGTGCGAAAACAACAACAGCCAACTCCAAATCATGAGTAGGATAATTCTTCTCATAATTCTTCAATTGCCTTGATGCGTAAGCAATTACCTTTCCGTTTTGCATCAACACACATCCAAGGCCACTTAATGAAGCATCGCTATAGATAACAAAACCTCCCGTTCCCGTTGGCAAGGTTAAGATTGGTGCAGATACTAATCGCCTTTTTAACTCTTGGAAACTAGCCTCACATTTATCCGTCCACACAAATTTTATATTCTTCTGCATCAACCTCGTCATTGGCATAGCAATCTTAGATAAACCTTCCACAAAACGACGGTAATAGCCTGCCAACCCTAGAAAACTCCTCACCTCCGTGACAGTAGATGGCCTCTCCCATTCCATAACTGCTTCAATCTTTGCAGGGTCCACAGAAACGCCATCCTTGGATACCACATGCCCCAAAAAGGCAACCTTCTCTAACCAGAACTCGCACTTCTTGAACTTTGCATACAACTTCTTCTCACGTAGAATCTTAAGAACCAATCTCAAATGCTCTTCATGTTCCTCCCTCGTCTTGGAGTATATCAATATATCATCAATGAATACAATAACACACCGATCCAAAAACTCCTTAAATACTCTATTCATCAAGTCCATGAAAACAGCGGGGGTATTAGTTAACCCAAACGGCATCACCAAAAACTCATAGTGACCGTATCGGGTTCTAAATGCAGTTTTAGCAACATCCTCGTCCTTTACCTTCAACTGGTGATACCCAGAACGAAGATCTATCTTGGAAAAATAGCACGCTCCTTGCAATTGATCAAACAGATCATCGATTCTAGGTAGTGGATATTTATTCCTCACGGTGACCCGATTCAGCTCTCGATAGTCAATACATAGACGCATCGACCCATCCTTCTTTTTGACAAACAACACCAGAGCACCCCAAGGGGATGTACTCGGTCGAATAAATCCCTTGTCCAACAACTCTTGCAATTGCTCCTTTAGCTCCTTAAGTTCAGTATGGGCCATACGGTATGGGGCTTTTGAGATAGGGCCTGTACCAGGTACCAACTCTATAGAAAACTCCACTTCTCTATCTGGAGGAAGGTCAGGCAAGTCTTCGGGAAACACATCAGGAAACTCCTTAACAACAGGAAGCGTTTCCAAAGCAACACCTTCTTTACTGTTATCAAGGATACTAGCAATGAATCCTTGACAACCCTTTCCCAAGAGCTTTCGCGCCCTTAGAGAAGTAATGATCTTTGGTGTAGCCACTGGCTTAGAACCTTTGAACTTAAATTCTGAATTTCCCTGAACATTGAAGGTCACTTCCTTCTTAAAGCAATCTACCTTAGCATGGTAAGCTGCTAACCAGTCCATACCCAAGATTACATCAAAATCTTGGATGTCCATAATAATAAGGTCTCCACTTAACACCTTATTTCCCAAGTACACGGGACAAGTTCTAGAATGGAGGTTACAGACACAAACTTTTTCATAGGAGTATCAATAACTAATTCATAGTCTAGTTTTTGAGCAGGAAAGTTCAAACGACGAGCAAAATGTGAAGATACTATGGAATGTGTAGCACCAGGGTCTAATAAGGTATATGCATTGCGAAAACAAACTTGAATGGTACCTGCCACCACATCATTAGAAGCTTCAGCATCCCTAGCTGTCATGGCAAAGACTCTTCCTTGCTGCTTAGTCTTTTCTTTATCATCTTCTTTCTTTGCATACCTTTCCTTCAAAGGTTGTGGACAGTCCTTTATCTGGTGGCCCACCTTTCCGCAATTAAAACAAGCACCTGTAGTACGATAACATGCCTTGGTCATATGCTTACCCCCACAAGTCCGGCACACTACATTGCTCACATTAGTCTGATTCAGATTCTTGTTTGGCTGAAAGCTCCATTGATTGCGGTTATTTTCAGTTGCCCTCCTCTTGCCATTGTTACTACTTTGGTTGCTTGACTGACCACGATCTCGAGTTGAGCTTTCATCTGCTCCTCTCTTCTTTTCATCCTTCTTCTTTTTAAACTCCATAGATTCTTGCTCGACCAGTCGAGCCCGATCCAACACTTCAGCATAAGTAGGGAGCTTCAAAGCAGTTAAGCGATATGCAATTCGCGAGTTCAACCCTCTCTCAAACTTTCGAGCCCTTTGACTCTCATTATCAAAGAACGTTGGGGCATAGCGTGAGAGTTCTATAAACTTCGCATCATACTCATCCACTGTCATCTCTCCTTGCTCCAGGTCTAAGAATTCAACCATCTTCCTATCGCGTACAACAGGAGGAAAGTACTTGTTGTTGAATGCTTCGATAAACATGTTCCAAGTATACTCCTCAATCCCTTCTTGCTCAATTCTACGCTTCTCTGCCTTCCACCATTGGTCTGCTTCACCTTCCAGCACGAAGGTGGCAAATGTGACTCTCTGCGCGTCAGTGCACGCCATTGTTTCAAATATCTTCTCCATGTTCTCCATCCAATGTTCTGGTTTGGTTGAACCAGGCGCTCCAGAAAAAGATTTCGGATTAAGTTTCTGGAAATTCATTAGTGGATTGGTGCCTTGAGGTTGAATGCTTCGATAAACATGTTCCAAGTATACTCCTCAATCCCTTCTTGCTCAATTCTACGCTTCTCTGCCTTCCACCATTGGTCTGCTTCACCTTCTAGCATGAAGGTGGCAAATGTGACTCTCTGCGCGTCAGTGTACGCCATTGTTTCAAATATCTTCTCCATGTTCTCCATCCAATGTTCTGGTTTGGTTGAACCAGGCGCTCCAAAAAAAAGATTTCGGATTAAGTTTCTGGAAATTCATTAGTGGATTGGTGCCTTGTGGTGCTAAAGGTGGAGTTTGTACTTGAGCCGCTTGCCCCATTCCCGTAACGATAGCTTGAGTTAAACCTTGTAGAATGACTGCCAGATCCATGTCGGGTTGATTTGCTTCATCATTCGCCCCTGGCCCTTGAGCAACACAACCAGGGCGACGACGCCTTCCACCCCAATTTCTTCAAAACATTATTATCTAATAAATCAAATCTCAAGTTAGTTAAGGTTCAAACTAACGAGTAACTAAGATATTAATTTAATCTAAGGGCATAACTAATTTCATGCAAGTAGGTTCTCTACTGATGCTAAGTCAAGATTCTTCTAATCATCACTTTAGTTCTAAAACCTCGGGACCTAAAACCTAAGCTTAAATACCCAGATCGTACCCCCGGGCTAGCTCGCAAGCCTTAAGGCCGGGGTTCTGCTCTGATACCACTCTGTAACGCCCCAAAAAGTCGGTCCTATTTCAGGATCCAAATTTTAGATACATTACTAATCTAACAAAAACTAAACTCAAATAATAACCTCAAGTTTTATTAAAAATAATTTCTTCACAGTACATTATTCATCCCTATTAGTCTAGGGTTACAACACCTGTGATAAAATAGATTTATTACAAATATTCTTAATAACTAATCTTCAACTTCCAATAGCTCACCCTAGCCTTCGTCCAACCGTCTAACCTGGAAGGTAGAGAAGAAAAGGAAGGGGTGAGCGAACAATGCTCAGCAAGATCTTATACGGACCTCTTCGGATACTAAGAAGAGGTGACCACAAAACAATACCTGTTACGAATGATTTCCAAGAATATAGCATAACAAAAGAAGCGAATAAACTCAAATACGAAGTTTTTAACAATTATTAATACGAAGTACAAAACGAATAATCAAAGGTTCACATACATAGCATATAGCATGATCATATAAGCGGTCCAACGACCTCAATAAACACTAAAACCCACAAAGGGTACGAAAAGCCCACAGAGAGCACTAAAGCCCACGAAGAGCACAAATGGCTCACAAAGAGCCCCAAAACTAAGTAGTGTATCCGGAACACCCCACTACTAATCATCAGTAGTGTAATGCCTTAATAGGCCAAATCAATATACCCCGTCATTACGGGTTGTTTAACTTAATATGATCATGCATAGAACGAAAGGGTAACGAATAACAAATATAACTTAAGAGCCAAGGTGATAATGAATCATACAATAGCAAATGCAAGTAGTATAACGAACAATGGTGTGAAATTAAAGTAAACAATTTAATTTCACGAAGGCCAACAATGTATGATTTATTTGAAAAACGTATGTTCGAAGGAGGCAAAGCAAATGCTAACCAATAGATTAGCTTAAACGTTTCAAAGACGGTACTTTTCAAGAAAATATAGGAATCCTAACCAAAGAGTCAAGAACGCAATAAACCTAAAGACGTATAATCACTTACCTCAATTACGCAACTTTAAGGCAAACTTGAACACGTACAAGTCGGCTAAGCTCGTTTCCCAAAATCTAAAATCAAATATAAAGTATTACATTCTATTTTATTGATCTCTTTTACTAAATCAAAAGATTAGAATGATGTTCATTAATAAACTAAGAATTAATTATAATTTTTCAAATCTCTAAGGTTCCCAAATTAATTAAAATCTTAAGGTTGCAAACTGAACTTTCTAATGGTATTTTACACCTTTCACGTGCTTACTCCCCTACCCATATTTTCACAAGTCATTTCCATTTTGTACTTGATCATGACATGAACACATACTACACATATTTCAGCATATAAGCATACAGGGAGACACAATTAACACATACTAACATATTGCATATACACACACACCATTGCACAAGTACATACACATACACACTGCTGCCATAAAGCAACACACACACACAGAGACTCTCAGCAATACACACTGCACACATGCAACACACACACACGCACACAGCAGTAACACACACACACGCACAACACACTCACACACACAACACACATAAGAAACACACTCTGCACACACCAAAACACACACTGTACATGCACACAAACTCTCTGTAAACACACACAGACACACGCACACACAACTCATATAAGCAAACATATTCACATACGCTGTTGCACAAGGACATGCATACACAAAATTGCTAACAGACAGAACCATTTTATGCATTATCCCTCCCAGATCTATTTTTTTATCTGACAATTCAATATCCTTAGAGTCAAAATGAAATTTTCCTTTTTTTAATTATTAACCAAAATAGCAACTCGTACAAGTATGGGCAGATTACTTACCTTAATAATTGTTTAGGCCTCTTTCACAATCAATTACACCTTCTCTCTCAGCCTCCTTTCCTCCTAACTGATGATCATGCCACACACACTCTCTCTCTCTCTCTTGTCAAAGTATCATCAAAATTTGGAATGAGAAACCCATACCCAAGGATCCTATTTATACTAGATGGACACGTTAATTACAAGGTAGATACTTCCACCCTATAATGAGAATGTGAAGGGAGGTTCATGACACTAAATAAATTCATCCATTATCTTCTTATCTATGCATTGCATTATCCAAAGTAATTAAATAATTATATTTTCTCATTATTAACTATTTATACTTTTTATTTATTTCCTGGTTATTACATGTGCTTTACTATATATTGCACATTGATAAAAATGCACTAAGTTACTTTTTTTTTATTTGGAAACTCAACATTTATTCAGTAACAAACAGAAATGAAAAGTGCGACATTTATTTTGGGACAACCATAGTATATTATAATCTTATTGATGAAACAATGTAAAATAATAGCAACAATTGGCTGCACATTAAGCAAAATCTGAACACTGAAATGCCACAAAGTACAATTTTCAGTCCCCTATCCTTTCTATGTGCTTAACTCTCTTCTGGGTAAATTTACAATCATTCTAAAAGGATCTGAAGCTTACATTCTATCTGGTCGGTTGATTCCTATACTCTCAATATGCAAATGATTTTGAGGCCTTCTTGACACCAAATCGTATCTCATCTTCCAAGTGCAGGAGTTAGATGAGAGGAAATACGATATACTCAGCATAGAAGAGATTCCATATAAACCGATAATAACCCGAAATTGCCTCCTGCAAGATGCAATAAATAGATCAGAACTACCCCGTACGACACAAAGGGGAGTCATACTTGTAACTTGTAACTGAGAATTAAAACAACAATCTGGATCTAAAACAAATTCATCATTGAGTTAAGACAGAACATTTATCAGGCTATTTTCCCCTCAAGTTTATTACGCCAATGATGTTTTAAAGGGGTGCCTTAATACCGGACATGGGGGTTGGGGTTCATAAATTATAATGCATCAAGTGTGATGATCGAGCCCTTCCTATACCACCTTAGGGTTGATAATTAACACTCCCAGTGTCCTGAAATAGTAGTCCCACTTTCTGTTTTTGATAATCCCAGAAAAAAATAATTAGAAAACTAGGATCTTTAAAGAATTCGTGGAATGGTAGCCTGAATTCAAGGGCACCGTGGATGCATGGAACCAAATAAGGGCTGGGTTCATGTATGGGGTGCACATACAGCTTTGTTCCCCTGAAGCACACGTCAGAAGTTGACTAGGCACAATTATTAGTACCATCTTAGCTAGCCTCCACTTCTAGCCACCATTTTGAGCAATTAGAATATCTCATAGCTATAACATGCTCAAGTGGACGCATGGGATCACAAGCAATTCATCACGCAAAGGGGACAATACGAGCTTTTAATCTAAGGAAGTAGTATCAAGGACTCAGATTGAAAATTGCTATAGGAACTAGAGCAACCATTGGTCCTCTTCTTGTTTGTTCCCATGACCAAGTTAAATATACTGATTGGTTTTTGCAGAAGAGCCGTATGAAATACTTCCCCTGCCCCAAAAAAGTAAAGCCTTATTTAGAAAGCCAACATTTTTATTATGCATTTTGACTTCGATATTTTTCCTTGAAATTGCACGAAAATGACATCTTCATTAGCAACACCATATTTTTAAGAACAGAATCATGGAGGGAAGAGTTAATAAGATTTTGCACCAAACTTATTTCCTTGACAATGCTAGAGGCAAAAAGAGCTTGTGTCTTGAAATTCTGGTGTTAAATATTTCAATCAATCACTATATAGACAAGAAAGAGATCCTGCCAAGGTGACTCATGGATAAACGATTCATTGGAATAAGCGTGGCATTTGTAGTTGTCCATGAAACAATATGATTTTTTATAGTACAACACTACTTGTTGCTTGCCATCCTGTAACAAAGGTATTGTAAACCAAATGAAATCAAGTGAACATGAAATTTTTCCATGGTAAATAAGATTTTGCACTAAACTTATTTTCTTGACAATGCCAGTTGGGAAGAATTACAAATTGAAGGAAACTCTACAAAATAAATACAATATTATTTCTAGAGGACAGAAATAATATGTTGTTAACAATTATTTAATAGTAATACCTTGGTGTAGCTGGCTTTTTCCAGTATCCATGTCTGTCACCAAATGAAACAAAAAAAAAATTGTCAGATAAATTATCAAAAGTGCACAATTGCAAACGTAAGTACAACCATAACAGCATCCAAAGGCCAAATAATTTGGTAGGGCATGCACAAATCTTGCTAGAGAAACACCAATGATAGATAGTAAAAGAGTTGTGCTGCCGAAGAGACATATAACGCAATTTGAGCACGCAGGTAAGTGTGCAACTGATAAGTTAATCCGCAAAGCAAGTCAGCAAAGGGAGAAGATGACTGGAATCCACGAATTATGTACACAACGAAACATGAATGTAGCTCCAAGCTGGAGAAACAGAATTTTATTCCTTCAGGAACCTTTTGTATGCCCGATGCTTAAGTTAATATAGTTAACCTTTTGTATGCCCGATGCTTAAGTTAATATAGTTAACCTTTTGAATTTTAACTCTGCACAAACTTATAATTGGGACAACACATTATATCTAGTGTTCCTGTGGACCCCACAGCACACGCTAACGCTAAAAATTCTACTATTTTTAATAGATAATTCATAAGGAGTTATTGAAATTATTTTCAAGTCTTTCAATGAACCTGAAAAATCAAACTCAACGCTAAGATAGTATGTAGGGGTATCATCAGCCTCCCTCTGAAAGCCTGAAACAAATTTAACTGAATGTTAAAATCGTCATCAAAAAAAAATTGGTGACAGTAAACTTAACAAAGACACGAGTTATAGCCTTATCTTTTCAATAAAAAGTACCATAAACCAAAGCCAATAGTAAGGGATCTAAGATGAAAAGGAGATGTATTCACCCGAGGCATGTAAACTGCTGCCAGTACAGCACCAATATAATTAATCAAAAGAAGCCCAGAACCAAGGAATGCAATGTTTCTCACTCCAAGCTTCGTAGCCAAAGTTGAAATTTGAAATCTAGGAAAACCAATATCATCAGTGAAAAGATGAAGCGTGAGCAATTTAGGAAATTAATTGTGCAGACTATAAACTCAACAGGAATGTAGGTTTGAAAATTGGCAACTGTATACAGGATGTGGAGACAGAACGCTTAGTGCAAGTACCATTTGTAATGCTAAAACTTGACCAGTTCAATAGTTGAGTTCGTTGTTATTTGGGGAGGTAATTCATCCTCGATGGTTGCTGAGCTTGTTTCATTAAACTAACGTCTATACATTGGTATTCTTCACAAATTATCACTACACGCATCGATGATAAAGATTACTTTAGACCAAATAAACACTGCGTTAGTTGGAGCTTTAGCTCTGTGGAATACATATATATCCCGCAATGTGCCTTGCACGTGTGGCCTCTTTTCCTACACATCTCTCTTCCTCATATTCATCTATGTTCCGCGGATTCACCCTTGTTCAGCAGATTCCGGCGGATTCATCTCTGTTCCGCGAATTCATCCTTATTCCGTGATTCATATCCCGCGGATGCACTTCTTCCGCAATCTGCGGTTCATTATCCGTCAAGTACTTCCCACAATTAGACAAGGTCGTAGGAAGTCTTCATTCCATATTTTGGGGTCGCCGAGGAGCAATAGATTGGAGGCTGGAATAGCAAAGTTCGCCATGTGGCCCAATCATTGGGTTACACGTGGCCTAGTTGAATTTACAAGAGAGAACTGCAGGATGGTCCACAGACTTTGGAGAGCATGTGCCCCTCACATGACATGCTCCTCCTTCACTACCTATAAATACCTCTCAAAGGTATAGGATGGATCATCATACAATACTTAGACTTTCTCTCTCTAGAGACTGTTCCACATGCTTGTGTCTCCGAAAACTCTCCTAGTTTCTATTCCCACTCCTCCTTTTCATTATTCTTAGGTGATTTGTGTAACGCCTCATTACCCGGAAAACAACCCTACAATCTTGTAAAACCCTTACACTACCCCGTGGGACTACATTCCTACAAGCTAAATGCCACTTTTACTGTTGTTGGTTCCTAGAATCCAAATTATAACCTTAACATCTATTTTCCGATTATCCAGACATAATTGAACCCTTTGATCCATTATTTTATTACTTTATTACATGACATATTACGCTGAATTTCCAAAAATTTCTCATCAAACTTTCCTCTCTGGTGTGTTTGGTATACATGGCTAAGTTGTTTTGTGTGTGTGTGTGCAATTTTCAACTTGCTTGAGTCTTGATGATATCTTACGCATAAGACATGAGAGTCAACAAGAGAAAAATAGACATGTTTTGAGAAAAAAGTTAGTGTCCAATTTACTTTCGATCCCCTTCGACATCAGAAAGATCTTTAGTTATGGCAATGACCAGTGCAAACATTGTGACAAAAGCTGTGATGAAAGCCACCGGTGAGCTGCCATAATAAAAAAGACATAAAGATGTTAGTACGTAGGCCAAGTAAGAAAGAGTACTAGAAGGAACACCATAGCAGAATATAGAGTAATATCTGAGTAGTATATTCATGCTTTTTACAATCTCGAGTTCATTTTATGGAACCATAATGATACTCCCGTTTCTGGTCACCCAGTGCTCGTAGAAGAGAGGGAGACCTCTCTGAGAAAGTAAAATAATGCAAAGCAATTATAAGTGGCAACTAACCTCCACTCAAACGTTAATCCTAGAGCAGCTCTTGTGGCATAATATACACCAAAGTTAAGAAGAAAACCTCGGACCTGCAGAGAAACTAGGTTTACATCAGACAATTGCAAAACAGGCACATTAAAAGTTACTTTCTCCATCCCAATAAATGTCGCACTTTCCTTTTTAGTCCATCCCAAAATAAATGTCGCATTTCTAAATAAGGAAACAATATTGGTACATTTTACCATGTTACAATCACTATACAAACAAATAAAGTACACTCCTTAAAAACGTTGACAAGTCAAATGCGACATTTATTTTGGGACGGAGTATTTACCATAGAACTGGGGTAGTCATAAAATAGGACAGCATTAGACAATGCATTTATAAATGTCAAAAATAATAGAGATTTATGTCGTCTAAAGTTCTCAACCTATGCCATTAGTTGTGTTTGGCTTTTGCGCTCTTTGGTTTTAGGGGTTGTCTTTTTGGACTTTGTGATGATTAAGGAAAAGTATTGAGAGAGTTAGAGAGAATGATGGTGGGACCAATGAGAGAAGAAGTGCAACAAATGTCAATTCATGTCATAATATTGTGACAACGTTTTACGCTGGCTGTCACATGCCTACCGCAACCCTCCTTTTTTCTGGCTTGGGACAAGCACTTGTATTTTAGTTGACTATTAATAGAAGCAAATTGCATCACAAGATAGTTCCTAATCAATACATACATTTTCTTGCTTCTTAACGGAATAGAGTTTTTTTGCATACATTTTCTTCAGATATAAAGTTCAAGGAAGCCAATTGGTACCCAAGAATCTGAATATATTTCCGCTCAATAAAGAATTCTTTGAAACCATTTTGTGCACTTCATTTGTGCATTAAATTTAAATTTGGGAGCTGATAAGGAAAATGAAAGAAACAGAAAGCAGGGAAGGATTCTAGTCTTGCAGTATTGATGTTTCTCAAAGTGAGCTGGGACATGCAATTAATGGAAAACTCATAAACCTTAGTACCTAAGATTTCTTTTCCAATAATAGATATCTTATGTATAAAACATTCTTTAACATTTATTGGTGAGCATATTCTTAAGTATCTATTTTATGGCCAAGGAAGGTGGGGTTAAACATAACAGACATTTTAATGTTTCTAGCGTGCTATTGCCCCACCTGCCATGGTAGTTTTTGTTGCATGATGTAAATTGCGGAATTGTCAACATGTCATATGGTCAAGGAAGACAATTTAATCGTGTATGAGTGTCTCAAATAACTTTTAAGACTTATAACAATGAGACTGTTTTACTAAAAACTGAAGGAATAGATGTAAATTGGGTAATGAGTTGAGATTGACTGGTCTAACTGTTTACAAAAATTTGCATCGTTGAAACTCCACGTAGAAGTTTTTTTTGTAAGGTAGCTGATAAACCAGAACCATAAACGGACAAAAGTGAAGGAGAAATTAAAATACCGTAGCAATTATAAGAAAAGCTGCGACAGGAAATCTCTTCATCCGAAGTGGGGGAACAGAATAGATGGTGCCCAGAAAAAGGCCAAGGGTGTAAAGGGAAGTAATGAACGGGCCAAAGTTTAGTCCAACAATCAAAAGTCCTGCCACTGCAAACAATAACACCAAGAACCATGCAGACTGAACTGAAAGATCTCCCGCAGCTATGGGTAAATAAGGTTTGTTTACCCTGCAACAATCATTCACAGCTTAGGATATTATGCAACATGGTTTAATTTTTTATGATCAAGTAACAACTATTGGACACCATTTTGGGAAGTAGTTTGTACAATATATATTTTGTGTTTCTTACTTGTCTATCCCAATATCATAGATCTGATTGATGCCCACTATATATCCGTTGCCACATATCAGAGCAAGAAGACCAGAAAGTGCCTTTAGCAGAAGTGACCACCTTATCAGTTTTGGGTTCTCAAGTAATGCTCTTGTTACTAGCGAGCTGCCAAAGAAAAAATGTGGAGACATTGATATAAACTTCTATGAGTTAGCAAGAAATGTAAACGTAATTAGAGTAACTGCTTACATTGACCCTAGTGCTGTTCCGCGTATTGTGTGGGGTCTTAGAAATCTCCAAAATGCATTTCTGAACTCTGTAACCTTGTCCAATAATGGCTCGGATCCAGAAGAACCAACTTCAGCGCTGGCCTGGCAATCGATTTTCATGAAAATATGAATCTAGCATCTGAATTATAATAAATCCGAGGAAAAGACTTCAACAATGTTACTTGCTTAATATAGTTTACAAGAAATGTTGCAAAAGAAGAGATAAGAACACAATGGACAGCATGCAGATCTCCAATTAAAAAAGAAGCAGAACAATATGATTTATTAATAAAATGTTGGGAGGGCTAGTCCCAAAGGCCATGATCCTACATGTGAACAGTTTATGAACCAAATAACCTTAAGAAATATTTGCTTTGATTTCTCGGCTGATTCATAAACAAAAGGATTTCAATGATTATCCAGTGGACCAAATTCTTTATGGCTAGAGGGAGCTTTGAGTGACCCATGCACCAGTATGCCATGTTGCTTTTTGGAATATAATAATGGAACCTGCCAGCAGCACTAGCTAGAGATTGGGCTCAAATTGCCAGCTATCAGTCATTCTTCCTCACAATTTTACATTAAGTTCTTAAGTGAATGAATATAATCCATTAATCAGTAATAACCGATTCAGATAAGTGCTAGACCCAAAGGGTCTTGAGCCATGTTGCCTAAGCTTTCTAGCAAATTGCACTTCCCAAAATATTTACACTTTTGATCCAAAACAATAGATCAAGCAATCTCTAACCATTTTTCTAGTTTCTCTCTTGTACAGATACGCATAGAGTAGTCTAAGGTATGATGCTCAAACTTGACAAAAAAAAAATTAATATGATCATCTTAGATCAATAATTTGTTTGAAGCAATCATTCTTTTTCTTTGGAACAAAAAGAACTTCTTAAATGTGGTGACCCGGTGAAGCTTTTCATGGCATTACATGTTTTAGACACTATAGGATATGGTTTTCCTCTACCCTTCAGCGAACGGATACAATACCCATTCCTAGTAGCAATTGACTCGAGTTCAAAAAATGGAGTTAAAACCGAAGGATTCCTATTCCATAGGCAATACATGAAATTGTCTACCGAAAATTCTAAAAATCAAAAATCCATCAGCAACTCTCAAAAGCAACGAAAACAGAATCGACCATGTCCGATTAATTACTGTACAAAATTAAACCCTACTGGTTCTTCTTATAGTGATTGTTCATTTTTAGGGTAAATAATGATTATTCTCACCAAATACTTTGTAAAGAAAAGAGCTCAAAAACTAAGTCCGCTACATAAGCATCATACACTTGCCCGGCTGAACACAAGCACCGTAGGTGAACAAGCCCACCAAAAATCCCATGAATGATAGTGGTACCCAGAAGTAGTGGGTGGTCACTTATTGTTAAGTAATCAACCCCTCTAAAACTTTAAGGTGATAGAGAGAGCACCTACAATATGTATATCATGTTTAGATATTAACACTCCCACACACGTGTATACGTGGATTTAGTATAGAGGTGCAATTGGGCTAATACGTACCCTTTGTATTTTTTATTTTTTTTAGGATAAATGCAAGCGGGAATATTCGAACTCTTGACCTTGCCAAACCAAGAGCTCTGATACCATGTTAAGTAACCAACTCCTCTAAAACCTTAAGGTGATAGAGAGGGAACCCACAATGTATATCATGCTTAGATATTAACACTTATCAATCAAATACACAGCCACTATTTAACCGACAAGGGATTGGGGTATTAACCGTATTATAATCTCTCACTCAAGTTCTTGTCGTACCTAACAAGGTCGAATCAAATACAAAGATCGTATCCCATGACGAGCTTGCAAGTTAAGTCCATTTGATACCATTTGTAACGACAAAAACAACAACAACAACAACAACAACAAAGCCTTAGTCCCAAAATAATTTTGGGTCGGCTAACATGAATCTTCATATGTCATCGTGAAAGAATAATAATAATAATAATAATAATAATAATAATAATAATAATAATAATAATAATAATAATAATAATAATAATAATAATAGTGCTAATAAAAGAGTAAATATATAATAATAATAAAAAAACATCAACCCCTTCACCCACTTGAATTTTTGCCCTCCACTCCGGCCTCTTCAATGCCATATTTTCATCCAATCCAAGTAAACTCAAATCGTTTTCAATCACCCTAATCCAAGTTTGCTTTGGTTCTTCCCCTACCCCTCACCATTTGTAACAACGTGAGCCCGAAAACCAAGCCTGCTATATAAGAGCCACGTTGGCCTACCGAGAACAAGCACCTTCGGTGAACAGATAGGCCCACCCGAATTTCTATGGATGATATTGGTGCCCAATAGTAGTGGGTGAAGCTCATATCTAACCGACGTGGGATTGGGTATCATATACTTGTACTAAACAAATGAAAAAATCGAAACGTACTTGCACTATACAAATGATAAAATCACAATAATGAAACATCAGATTGCAATGTGATTCAATTTGAAAAAGAAAAGGGAAAATACAACAAGTCCCAATTGCTCAATGTAAGAAGCAATTACCTACATCATAAATTCATAACAAAATAAAGGATAAAAACCAACTAAATTGAAAATATCCAAAATGCAATGTCATTCAAAATCAACACTAAAGAAGAAAACAAACCCAATTGCTCAACTGTAAAAGCCATTTCTTTACCCCAAAATATCACAATTAAGCTTATAATTAACGAGAAATAAACCAACCAAGTAGGAAAATTAATTATATCATACAAAATTGAGCACATACACGGATTGAAAAGCGTTTCTGGTGTCTCTGGCAATCATTTTTTGAGCTTGTTTTAAGACAACATAAATTGGTTTTGGAAGGCAAATTATGGGAGCATTTCAAAAATAAATGATTAACGTTGTATGCGATAGCAGAAAGTGGATTTCTGAAGTGGGGAGGGGTCTGCCGGAGTTGGGATATCGCTGATATTCGAATGGAGGGCGAAGAGAGTGATAGCTCCATCAGAGAGAAGGGTAGAGAGAGAAACACACACAGTGGGTGTAGTGGGAAAATCCAACCTTTCCTTTCGTTCTTATTTATTTTTTGCATATATGCCCCCATCTTTTGTGAACGTGCGAGATTGAGCACTTTAACATTTGACAATTGAACATATGCCCCCCTATTTGTTTTTGATGAGAATGAACATTTATTGGTCAGATTCAATTCAGAACTATCTCATTCTTTAGTTTTATTTACATTGGTCACATTTATTTTTTCTCAATTTTTATTGCAAACTCAAGGCAAGTAAATAATTCACTTTTTTAAACAAAATAATATTTATTACTTTCATTTGCAAATTATTAAAAGTTGACTATTCACAAATGACGATAGCTCAAACCAAAGTTGCGAACTAGAATAGATTCTAGCCATACACAAGAAATACAGTTTGTCAAAACATTGACACAACGAAATACATGATACAAAGAAGAATGGTGTCAAAACATTGACACGACGAAATATATGATACAAAGTATGTCTAAAATAGGTGTGTCAATCTTCCAATGAATCTCTCTTCGAACAGTATCTTGAGACGCGCATATATTCTTTCAAGAATAACTTGGATACTGCACACTATTGGCATTCAAAAAATCCTTACATGAAAATGTTAAGCTTTGAAAACCCTAAAAATAAGAGCATCTGAGTCGGCGAGTAAACACCAACCAAACATCAAAAGCATTGCAATGTTGAAGGACCGCAAGTTGTGAAAACCCAAACCACTCAACCTTTTATGTACAAACAATCGACCCCATGCCAACCAACGAATCTCACTATTACCACCGTTGCTTTTATCACACCAAAACAAATTCATCATTCGCTTCAATTCGTCCAAGGGAAGAAATACAAACATAATACAATGGCTCTCAACGCAATGGAGAGAAGGCAGGGGCTCTCGACAAAGGAGAAAAAGCACAAACTCTCGGCAAATGAGTGAAACAGTTCTTATCAATATATAAGTCAAAACGATGATATTTTGAATGTTTGAATTCATATCACAACCAACATATAAGCAAGATTCCTACGGTTACCACCTGGGACCGAATCTTTTGAGTATATAATAGATATGTATTATTTAGGAGATAGTATTTGTATAGCTTTAGATCATATCTTATAGATATTTTTACATATCTTTAGTATATCAAAAACATCTTGAGCAAACAAGGGGGGAGTACCTTGTATTTACATTTGTACAATGAATTTTCGATCAAGAAAAAAATTCATAACTATGGAAGGAATCAAAGTCATGATTTTAAGAGGTTGTTTTGGTAACAAATCAATGTAAAGATGACTCAAATCTGGTTAAATCCTGGATTTGAGAAGTAAGAATCAAGAAAGAGATCGAAACGGAGAAAGAAATAAATTGGATTAAACTCTGAGGAGTTAGTTCTGTACGGGACACGTAGCCTCGTACAGGAGAGGCATGTAAGAATGTTTGTTTTGTCCTCTTCAGTTATTTTGTTAGTCAGTTAAGTCCAAACCTAACTAAGCCAATCAAAAAGTTAACGAAACATGACAAAAGCTATGAATCTTCATCCTAAAAATAAAGGCGAGACGGGAGTAGTGTGATCATATATGAGTGGTTAAGAATGGGGTGTCTATATAGCTCTTCGACAAAATAACTTATGGAAGAAGTTGTGTCGTAGATAGAAAATACATCCATTCAGAACATCGGGATGTCATGTTAATTAGCTACCAATGTATCCCAATCAGGAATCAGACCAAACGTAGTTTGACTCTGAAAAAGACTTTAAACGGGTTGTTTTGGTTATATTTGAAAATCAAAGGGTTCACATCACTCATGATGTACTCCAAAACTAATATGCATGATGAGTCGTCCTCCGCGGTCCAAATGTTGAAAGTATATAATTCTGTGATTCAATGTATCCACATCAATATTTGCTATCTCCGAGCTACATGATGACGATCCCACTCTTGGTCGATCAATTTTGTCTTCCAAATCCAAGTATTGTGACGTCTTCCAACTCCATGTACCAACAAGTGTTTCAAATCCATGTATGTACTAACGACATATTCCAACTCCATGTACTAGCCAGTCTTTCAAATCCATGTAACAATAGATAACTGTGGCACTTTCCAACTCTATGTACTAACTAGTCTCCCAAATCCATATACTGACAACAATTATGATTTTTCTAACTCCAAGTACTCAATAGTCTCCCAAATCCTTGTATTTACATCTTTTCCAAATCCATATACTTTTGCATTTCTGTCTTTGTGAATTTTTGTATTTCCATCTCCATAATATTTTGTATGTCCACCTCTATGAATCTTTGTATATTTCCACCTCTGTGAATTTTTGCATTTCCATCTTCATGAAATTTTGTATGTCCACCATCGTGTTTTTTTTTATATTTCCACCTTCGTGAATTTTTGTATGTTCAATTATGTTATTGTTTTGGACAAATTTCGACAGGTGAATTTGTCTTCTCAAGGAGGTTTGGGCACAAATGGAATATGATTCTCAAAGCAAGATGAACACAAGGATGTAACGAGGAAACCCTTAGAGCAATCGTCCAAGAGAAAAACCTCGGGTGGCTTTTGGCAAGCCTGCCTAAATCAAACAAATTTTATTAAGTATTGAGAGTTTTTGAGTACAAGTGCAGAGTAGAGTAAGCAAAACTGTGTAACGTCAACATAAGTGTTTCCTAAGAGTAATATATAGGCGTAATTGTAACTGAAAATAACAACTTGAGTGTTGCGCTGATCTTTCGCCTAGAATCTCGCTCCTTGTTGATGGAGTCCAACCGTTATCCTTTGGTTGATGATTTGAATCTGTTATGTTGTCTTTTGACTAGGTCCAAACGGTCACATGGGTGAATTATTTATTTATAATTCTGTTCCTGAAAAATAGGATAAACACAACAAATAATTTCAAGGCGTTAGTCCAAGATGTAAAGTAAGATGTTACCTCAAGATGGATGTCCAAGATGCAGAACATGCTAAGTGGATTTTTTAGGACGTAACAATTGCCCCCAAAATATTGAGGCTTTTCCATGCTGGAATACGGAAAGTCTTAATATTTTGACAAGAATATTCTTGCGTGACGGTTGGAAGGAAGGGTAGAGTCATGATAGGAACCAGTAACTGTGATTTTTGGGCGGCCTCGATATCATTAAATCTTTTCAAATTCTTTCCATATCTAACGTCTCTTCCTATATTATGGTGGAATCAGCCTAAAGGGTGCAATCTCCATCCGTCTTTGTCAAATCCAAAGTCACAACGTTTCTTCGAAAAGTGAGTCAGATTTATTGTACCATCGAATTGGTTACTTTAACAAGTCCGTACTAACATATACTCTTATGTGCAGTGACTCGATCCGGCTTTACGACGAATGACATTGTGGCTAAGTACAAAGGCAAGATGAAAGTGGAAGAGATCATACCTGAGGCGGGCAATAAAGTTACCTTGAAGAGAAAAAGGGAGGATCAGGTTACCAGTGCGGAGAAGCAGACTCGGAGTGAAGAGGTGCTGGAGAGTCAGGTAAGAGTTTATTTGGATCTTTGTGCAAAGATCCTTTTTCATTTTGGTAGGGGGTGTCGTTTTAATTGATAGCCAAAACTTGGAAAAGGCTTTGAAAAAGTGGAGTTTTGTATTATGAGCCCAAACTTGGAAAGTGGCTTTGAAAATGTGACGTTTTGTATTATGAGCCCAAACTTTAAAAATGGCTTTAATGTGACGTTTTGTATTATGAGCCCAAACTTTAAAAATGGCTTTAATGTGACATTTTGTATTATGAGCTCAAACTTTAAAAATGGCCTTTTTGTACCAGAGATTGTTAGGTTCGGAGGTCACGTTACGTTTCGGGAAGAGTATAGCGAGATCACCCGAAATGCCTCGTATGACGAGTCTTTTCCCTTTCTCAAAATTGTGTGCGTTTGTGTGTGTGAGTTGCATTTTAAAAAGGGGCTTGAATGTCAAGCTTAATCTTGGTTTGAGTGACAAACGTTGATTTTATGGTGAAAAAACGAGCGTTTGAATGACAAACGTCGGCTTTGAGTTATTTTGAAAACGGCGTTCGAGGACGAGCTTAAATCTTTAGTTTGAATGTCAAACGTTGATTTTAATTAAAAAGGAGCGTTTGAATGTCAAACGTCGGGTTTTGAGTCGAAAATGAGCGTTTGGATGCCAAACGTCGATTTTGCGCGTTTTTGAAAAGGAGTTCGAATGACGAACTCCGGTTTTGAACCGGGCATTACATTGTTACCAATTTTATGAAAAGAGGTATTTAAATGACATGCGATCAACGAGTCATTTTGCGACTCGAACTTTGATAAGTAAATACTATCACAAGCCAAACGGCTCGGACTTGTAAATGACAGTATTTAAAATGTGGTATCAACGGAATCAAACGATCCGGACGGTAAAAGTGCGATCGACGAGCCAAGAGTTGTAAAGGCATATATATTAAATGGCGATATTGACGGATCAAACGATCCGGACTTAGTAAATGACGATCACGAACCAAATGGTTCGAACGGTAAATATGGGAATCGACGGATCAAACGATCCGGACCGTAAATAACATAAACGTAAAAAAGGGGGCCGAAACGCCGTTTTAACCCGAAATTACTTCTCTTACGGGAGAGAAGATGATTTTGGGGTAAAACGTATCGAACCCCATAGACGGCGTTACGTCTACATTTTGAAAGTTTCGACCGACACGATAATAGCGGTTGACACGTAAATCGAGGTGAAACGAGTTTTAGAGAGAGAGTTTTACCTATGGCTAAGGGTTGACTCTTTGACTTGGTTTACGTATACGGGATACGGTTTTGGTGTTTTGAAAGGTGTTTCAAGGTTTTTTTGTTCGTGTTTGGTCGGAAAATGGGGTTTCACGCAAATCGAGACAAAACGGGGCTCGGGAGGGGGTAGAACTGCCTAGGGCCATGAGCTTTTGAGGGAGAGGGTTAATATTTTCTTTTTTTTACAAATGACAGCCCTTGTATTTATAGGGTGAAAATGCAAAACAGGCCGGACGGCCTAAGGTTCAATTTGGAGGGTTTTTTTGGGTATTTTGGAAATTCCAAGGACTTGATGGGAATTCTGGTCCATGGTGTAAAACAGGCCGGACGGCCAGTCATTCAAAATAAATGGCATTTTGGTCTTTTCACCCTCGAATTTGATTGATGTTGATTTGTGGGGCTTGGCATGCGTGTCACGTCCCTCTGTGACTCACCTAAGCTAGGAATTTGGTCTCGTTATTCCCGGTTTTGTCCCTTTTTTAAATAATTGTCCAAAAAATGTTCGAAACGCCCCCGGAAAGTGCCGGAAAGTGCATTTTTCGAGGAAAGTTGTACTTTTATGTGTGATAACGTGTGTTGAGTACACTTTAATGTCGGGATGCACGGGACAGTCCTGCGATGTCTCGTTGACTCGAGAGCGGGGAGCTTGACGGGTTCCGGTTAACCTGGAAAGGACCAGTTAACGAATTTCGGTTAACTTTTAACGGATTTTGACGATCCGGATTTGGGTACTTACAAGAAGTTAGCAAAAATGTATATACAAGAGATTGTTCGACTTCATGGAGTACCAGTCAACATTGTATCAGATAGGGATCCAAGATTTACATCGTGATTTTGGAAAAATTTGCATGAGGCTTTGGGTTCAAAGCTGAGTTTCAGTACGGCGTTTCATCCTCAGACAGAGAGGACTATCCAGATTCTTGAAGATATGTTGCGTGCGTGTGTGATGGATTTTCATTCATCTTGGGAAGTTCATTTACCTTTAGTTGAGTTTGCATATAACAACAATTATCAGTCCAGCATCAGAATGGCACCTTATGAGGCTTTGTATGGAAGAAAATGTCGATCTCCAATTTTTTGGGACGAGGTTGGTGAAGCAAAACTTTAGGGTCCAGATTTGGTTCGGGATTCGACTGAAAAGATTAAATTAATTCGAGACAGATTGAAGACGGCTCAAAGTCGACAGAAAAGCTATGCCGACAATAGAAGAAGGGATTTATCATTTCAAGTTGGGGATTATGTGGTTTTAAAAATTTCTCCAAGGACTGGAATTAAAAGATTTGGCAACAAAGGTAAATTGGTGCCAAGGTATGTTGGTCCATTTGAAATTTTGGAGAAGGTTGGCAATTTGGCATACAAATTAGCTCTACCCCCATCTCTTTCTTCTCTTCACAATGTGTTTCATGTGTCGATGTTGAGAAAGTATCTCTATGATCCTTCGCATGTATTGAGTACTCCACCCGAGGATATTGAGGCTGACATGACCTATGTGGAAGAATCGTTGAGAATTATGGAATCACGAGTCCAGGAATTGAGAACCAAGAATATTTTGGTTGTGAAAATCTTGTGGAAGAATCATACAGTTACGGAAGCCACTTGGGAGTTGGAGTCCGAGATGCGCGAGAAGTATCTGTGGTTGTTTGAGCACTCAAGTAAGTAAATTTAAAATTTGGGACGAATTTTCTTTAAGGGAAGTGATTGTCACGATCCTAAAGCTAGGCACTATTTTGGTCACATGTTGAGCACGTGTATGTGGGGTGGGTTGCATTATCATTCCATGCATTGCATGATATTTGTGATTTTTTTTTATGTGTTAGTTTTAATATTTTAATAACTTATTTGACATTCTTAAGTATGCTAATAAATTAAATTTAATTATTTAATGACTAATTGGAACTAATAGGAGTTATGTGGTTGAATTAGTAATTTTTGAAAATTTAATTAAAAATCTATAAAATATTGAGGTGCTAAAGTGTAAAGGTTAAAACTTAAGAAATGTAATTGCAACAACTAAAGTCATGGAGGAGCTTAAGTGAAAATAAGTCAATGTATATCTCCTTAGAGGTGAAGCTTTCAAAATGAAAACACCAGCCATATTTTCCTCCTCTGTTCCTTGTTTCTTCTTAGTTACAAATTAGGTTTCCTTCAAGAAATTCACCATAAATCCAATCCTTGTCCGTTCTTCAATCCGTTTACGTCAAAATGTTCGGAAAGCTGAGTAAATCATTTACATCTGATTAAATTTTTCATTCTTCATTTTATTTCGGAAGGTAAGTTATTATTTCTTTCTTTTAATTCTTGTTCATATGATGTTTTAAGTGAGATTTATGATGTATAAATGTTGCATGTCATTTTGGAACATTTTACTTGAGTTGGAATGGCTTGAAATGGATTTGTATTGGGTTCAAGCACCATAAAAATGATACATCAGAAAGAAAGGAAAACCAGTTCTGAAATTCTGCTGAAGGGCACGACTCGTGCTTGAGGTCGCGAGTCGTTCCCCACATATGCAGTCGTGATACGAGTCGTGTAAATAATTGTACTCGTGCTGAATTGGGGCACGAGTCGTGCTGGTTGGCACGAGTCGTGCCCTGCCCTGTTTCTTGCTATGTTGAACTGAAGAAGCTGCATCCAATTTTTAAGCAATTATTTCTAAATACCTAATACATCTTTTATCCAATTGAATACCCTAATCAAAGTACAATATATGAACTATCAAATGATGTCTTAACTTGTCCAAAATGGTATTAGGAAGGTTATGTAGTCTTGTCTTGAAAATGGTTGGAAAACAATATGGAAACTTAACCAAAGTTGGTAAAACTTGGTAAAATAACCTTAAACATTTTATTGAGGTTAAGCAATGTTGTATTTGAATACGTAAGACTTATTGTGATATATTGTGCCAATACATGGTTACGTATTCATGGTGCTTGTTCAATAGTGTATTGAAATATAAGTTGCACTATTTTGTTGGTTTAAACATGAATAATACTACCATGTTGATTGATTGATATCCCGATTGTGGATTTATTTTCAAGTATCGGTTTATGTGCTTGAACGTGTGTATCAGCTGATGTGTATTAGGGGTATAATGGAATTCGATCAATTATGGATTAAGCTCTATGAATTGACCGAATTATATTATACCTGTGACTGTCCCCTCCTGTTGGCCACAGTTGGGGTTATAGCATCTGTTCTAAGCCAAAAGCATTTACAGATAGCGAGTAATCTTATTTGGTTCTCTGAAAAATGAGTCTTATAAGATGGTGAATATGAATAAACAGTTCACTAAAGAGAGGAGTTAATACTCCCACATTGTACGACATATTGTTCAGACGGGAAAGGTAAATCGAGGTAACATAATGTGTTTACAGCTTTAAATAAGGTGTTATGTTTAATCATGTTATGTGTTGCATCTTATATATATGTCATCTTGTTGCATCATAATAGATTACTGAGATTTATTCTCACCCTTATCCCTTTTACTGTTTTAGACCGTTCTGAGACAGGAGGCCAGAACCAGTGGGGCCGGGGAGTAGTTTGGAAGGTTTTCTTTTGGGAATTGTCAAGGTATGTTGAATAGTTAGTTTGTGGTTGGGAGTATCATTAGGATACTACTCTTTTGGGGACTTGTATATAGTACCGATTTTGTAAAACGTTTCCGCATGTGTTTATGATTAAAAAAGGTTGTTGGTTTTACAAAGTTTGTTTTGTAAACCTGTCTCCAAGTGGAGATGTGTCGTCGGTTTTATATTGGTTTGTGAAAGTTGAGTAGGTATATTTAAAAATAAACAAAAGTTTTTAAATTTAATCGACTTTTGCAAACAAGGGGGCCCCCCGCTCGGGGCACGAGCTAAGGTTCCGGGTAGGGATTTGGTGAGTCCCTACAGGTTGTCTCGCACGAGACACGCCTGTTCCGCGTGGGACAACTAGTCATTCGACTATTCTGTCCTCTTCAGTTATTACGTTAGTCAGTTAGGTCCAAAACTAACGAGGTTAGTTAGAAACTTAACGAAACATGACAAAACTAATATGTTTTCATCAAAACATAAAAAAGAGACGAAGAGTAGTGTAAGCATGTAATTATTGGTTCAGAATGGGGTATCTACAGCTATCAGCAGGGGTTGCGGTGGAGCTACAAAGAATGCTGAATTTCTTGATGATTAAGAATATGCATATAGTTTTTGAAATGTAAAATTCATCCCAACACGGAAGGTGATTTGTGTCAACTTTATCCCCGAACCCTGGAACTTCATATTAATGTTTTACCCTGCATTGCTGTCCAAAACTAGGAGAGGAGGGGGTAAGGTTAAGAATGTACTCTCTGCTGAATCGCTCTTCATGATTCATAAGTAAAAAACTTATAGTTCATCTTCTTCGCTTTTGGATGTTATAACTGTTAGAATTTTGATAAGCGATTCTAACACTACACAAGTTGAATATGCAACTGATATATGATCGATCCCAAGACAGAGAATGAGTATCTAAATAATCATAATTCCCCTAAATAACAATAGGGGTGGGCATAAAATCACAGTTTAATAATTAAATTTTTATTTTTTAATCAATTACTATTCTTATGCCCCGTCGAGTATCGATGGGTTACTAACTAGTTTAATTAATAATGAAACTTACTAATCATAGTCACAATAACTACTCAATTACTATTTATTATCTCACTTTCTCTCTCCTATCTCATTATCTACATTTATAACACCGATTATATACTCTGTCTTAATTTTTGTAGATTTTTTTCTGAAATAATTCCATTTTTAAAAAATAATGCCAAAAATAAATCACATTTGAAACTATTTTCCAAAATAATCACTTTTTTAAACTCGATATATGGTGTAGCGATTTCAACATTTGACCGTTGAAACTCGCTACACCATGAGTAACCGTTTGAATTAATTAAGTGTAATTAACAAAGTAAAACTCGCTACACCATGTAGCGAGTTTAGGCGTACACAGAACTCGCTAAATTGTGTAGCGAGTTTACAAAGGCCTTTCCAGTAGATAAGGTTTGTAGATCCAGATCCATTCTCATTCTCATATCCTCTCATACTTACTTTCAAAAAAACCCAAATCTTCATACCATTTAATTTCAGAATCGTTGAATACCAAGAATAAAGGTAAATTAACATCATCTTAATCATTGTTTTCACTTGTGTTTATATATATAAATTAAATTTTTTTATTGTGTTTTAGTATATTATAGATATAAATGTTAGGGTTTTGTTATTTAGGTTTTAACAATTTGATTTCGTAATGTAGGGTTAAAGATGAACGGGGGCTCAATCATTTTCATGTGCTATTGGGGAGGTGGTGATTAACAACCATTTGATGGTCCTCAATTTCAAAAAGGGCCAAATGTGGAATTAGGGCTAATTGTCGATGGAGATACAATGAGTTGATTGATGAGTTATATAAAAATATGGGCTTATATCGGTCACAATATGATTTGGAAGTCATTTATCAATGTCCTCATACTTTTGAAAGCGTGATTGTTGATTACTTTCTTTTCCGTATTGAAGATGATGCGTGTATGTATATAATGTTCGATGTTTTAGCTAAATTTGGGGGGGGGTGGGTAATTTGCAGCTGTATGTGGTTGTAAAATTGATTGAAAGTTGACGTTATACAGAGTTTGAAACACTGCACACAGAGATCATTTATAGGTATTCACCAAGTTGTAACCGTGATACAGGGGTTGATCCAAGTACACAAACACTTGTATCAACTCAAACTTCAAATTATGGCAATATCGCATGCCCAAATAATCCAGTTGATGATGATAATTCTGAAGATGATGTGGATTATGAAGAAGAAGAAGAAGAAAAAGACACTGATGTAGATGCAATGCTAGACGATGTTAATGATGAATATCAGGAGGGTAGTAGTGATTCTGACGTCAATTTGGGAGAGGGTAATAATGGGACGTTTGATGATAACGTGGAAACACATTTGGTTCATTATGAAACGCCGAAAAATCGAAGGTATGAGAGAGCAGATTATCCTTTTTATAGTGATATTGGTTGTTCTGCTCGACAAGAAGAAGGCTTCATTGATTACCATAATGAACCTAGATTTCCAGTTTGTGATCCAGAGAAAGATGAAATTGCTAAAGGGATACGCTTTTCTGGCAAGAATGAGGCGCAATTTGATATAAAAAGGTACCTTATTCGCACCAATCGTCGGTTTAGGGTAAGAAAGAGCACAACTCACACATGGGTAATTGAATGTCTATTGAAAAAGTTTACATGCAATTTTTATGTTCATGTGAGTAGAAGGAAGTTTGGCTATTGGGAAGTGACCAAGTATAAGGCTCCTCATTGCTGTTTATATTTTGGAGAAAGTCGAGAGAACCCCAACCTAGATGCGAAGTTTATTGGTCGGCAAGTAGTTAGTCTTATTAAGGCCAATTCAGATGTCAAGGTTGGAGTTATTATTGCACACATTAGTGATATATTCGGAAAGGAAATTACCTATAAGAAGGCATGGTATGGAAAGCAGAAGGGCATTGCAGGGGTTTTTGAAGATTGGGGGGAATCATATATAAGGTTATCCCGCGTCCTAGCAGCCATCCAAAAATACAACCCAGAACAATTGTTGAGTATACTCATGAAGGGAGCCCGTGGGATGCCAATAACAACAATTGTTGAAACTCTCTTCTATCATTGTGTGGATTACTTTCAAGTAAGACATGGGTTTTCACTTAATGCCTTAAAAGGTAATCATGATAACCTTAACATCAATCCCCTACACCAATTCAGCCAGAAATTTCATTATCGATACTTGAAGAATAGCGAGAAAGGTATGACACATCAGGTAAGGAGGTTCAACACTCATGAGATGGGGGTGTATCAAGTGACAATCGCACGTCAGGGTGATAAAGGTGGAAATATCCAAATTTTCTGATTTAATGAGCGTACCTGCACATGTGGTAAATGGGTTGTCTATCTGTGAATGTGGTGCCCAAGATAAGCGACTCTCCTTTTTGTTTTATTTATTTTTTTGGAACCACTTTCTCGTGTAAGGGGAATCACCGCCTCACATCAGTTTGGAAACGTCCGGTTTAATTTGAAAAATGGAGTCACCACGCCATTTTGATTTCCTCAAAACTTTGAAAAAAAGGATTTGGGTCCGGAGGTTAAGTTACCCTTTGGGAAGAACGGATCTTCGTTCACCCAAAGAGCCTTGCCGAAGCAAGTCTTCCAGGATCCGCTTTTCATACTTGCCTTAGTGTTTTCGTGTGTGGGATGTGTGCTTTTAGAAAAGAGGGAATGTTCCAAGTGGTCTTTCGGACGTATAAACCATGAGTTGGTTATCGCTCGGGATTCCTTGGATTTTTATGTATTAGGGACTTTGGTCCCGTTCTCATCTTAGACTTATGATCATCATGATGAGACCTTGGGTCACATGTGATCAAGATAGGGACACCGTTTTTAGAGTCCAAGGATGAGACCCTTTAGAAAGGAGTGACCTTTGCCTATCAATCCTACATCTTGAGACGATTTGGAATTTTTCGGGGCATTTATGCTCGTCTCAAGTGATGATAGGAGATATGTGGCTAGGGCTCATCCTTTTCTAAAGGAGAATCCGTCTATGGCACCTTTGAATGGAAGAAATAATGTAAAGATAGGACCTTTACACCATATCGCTCCAAGTACCAAGGGGGACTAGGGAAGGGGTATAAAGATTGGATCTTTATGCTCATCCTATGCCCTTTTGTGACTTAAGAAGGTCACTAGGCAATCCTAGGAGAGAGATCCAACCATGAGGGACATGGGGGATGCATGATTAAGCTAAAGATGCCATTTTAATGAAAAGATGACATTTTTATGTGCAAAGGATGCTTCTTTGATGTAAAGAATGATTTTTTAATGCAAAGGATGCAACTTTGGTACAAAAATAACATTTTAAGTGCAAAGGATGCATAAAGATGTCATTTTAAGAGCAAAGGATGCTACTTTGATGCATAGGATGCTATTTGATATGTAAAGGTAACATTTTTACTGCAAAGGATGCAACTTTATGTGGAAAAATGACATTTTAGGAGCAAAGGATGCTACTTTAATGCAAAGATAACACTTTAATGCAAAGGTTGCAACTTTATATGTAAAGATGGCATTTTAGGAGCAAATGATGCTACTTTTCACATCACCATGTGAGAGATCAACCCTAGAACAAGCCTTTTTTGAGGTCTTATTTGTTCATCCTTGGGTTGGATCCTCCATGGATCCTATGTGATAGGGGAAAGGGGGTAATATGATTTAGATGCCTAAAGATATGATCTTTAATGACAATATATCAAGTCCCAAGCAAGTATATAGCAATATGTAAAGCAATGAGCAAATATATCACATAAATACAAGTATAATGCAAGGTAAAGGGGAGGAGAGGTTACCAATGGTGGTGTCCCTCTTTCTTCTTGAAGTTTGCCTAAGGAAGGGACCAACTTTTGAAGGTTTTGATGAGGAGGGAGGTGGTTTTTGACACTCTCAGCTTACTGGGATTTCGTGGTGATATTTTGGCAGAGTAAGGTTACTGAAAATCCCCCCTAAAATGAATAGAGGAGGTCTCTATTTATAGGCAGTCTGGCTGCAGCTAATGAAGCCGTGCGGCTGTAACACCATGGCAAATGAGGCCGCACGGTTTTATCCTGAAATGACTCAGCTCATTTCTAGAACCATGCAAGGTGGCCTTCTAGAAGGGCATTTCCACCGAAGGAATACGTGGAATTTTAATTCCTAGTAAGTCCTTCGCCCCTCGGAAGGTTCGGAAAAGTTTCCGAATTGCCCCTGACCGTTAGGAAAGTCCGGGAAATTGCCGGGAAACTTAACCGGGAGGCATGAGCCAGATTTGGGTACTTACACTATTACATGCCTTGTTCCCATCTTCTTGCATGTTGCCATGCATAACATCTTGATGGTCGTTCTTTCATTTTTTCCATTTTACACCATTAGGGAGTACTACAAGACATGAAAGGGAACATTTGAACCAATCCACCATGAGGACTATTGGGATGTGGATGGTTTGGTGCCACATTTTTTCGCTAATCCCCGCATTCGACGTTGTGCGAAATCCGGACGGCCTAGATCAAGAGCTTTCGAAACTGTATGGACTTTATGGATTTGTTGGATTTACTTTGTATTTCATTTTAGTATAACTTGAATGTAATTTTGATTGTTTCTACAGTTTGTGTTGTTTCACTTACAGTTTGTGTTGTAAATTGTGTTTGTTTTGAGTTTCAGTTTCAGTTTCTGTGTGCAGGTGGGATTACAGTAGTTTGATTTTGCTGTAGGAGTCACTTCAAGTGAACTCGCTAGACGGTATAGCGAGTATAGTGAAATCGCTACACCGTGTATCTAGTTCACTTGCAGTGACTCCTACAGCAGCAGCAAACTGTTGTAATCCCACCTGCACACAGAAAATCCATATACCAAACTTTACATCCTGTACAATATACCAAAAACAATATACCAAACTGTAAAACATGTACTAAATTCTCAAAAAAATATACTAAACTGTACAAAAACTTAAAAAACCATACAACAAACATCCAAATAAAAGCTTAACAAACCATACAGAAAATCCATAAATATTTTCTTACAACTAATACCACGAAGTTTTATTACATCTAAATAAAATGATAGTTTCACTTATTTCTCCTCTCATACTTTCTATGATAGGCAGCCGGGGTGAACTTCTTTATCGGATGTCGCTCCCGTGACCCTCTTCTAATCAATTCCTCCCGTTGAGCAGGGGTAAGACGTACCCCACTAGATGAAGTGGCAGACGGATCATAGAATGGAGGAATATCCGCTCATGAGGATGATAAAGAAACCCTAAAGCCACTTCCCGAATATATCGGCGTGTGAAAAGTCCTAGGTGGAGGGTCAACGAAATCATCATCATCTTTAATAACCCACTCACCTGACTCGAGCCGTGGCGAGGGTAAACACCGGAATAAATACCCTCCTCAACCTCATATCAAATCCTCTCCTCTGCCTCTTCCACCTGAGTAGGTCCCCACTGTGAAGGATAATCAAATAGTCCATCATACTGAGTCTCAAAATCTGGCTGGACCTCGGGCTCTGGCTCAACTGGCTCATCGTTCAAGTCCATTTGTGGTTGTGGTTATGGCTGTGCACGACATCTAACGCAACGTTGTCGAGGTTCTACTCCCTATAAGAGATATACCGGTGTTGGAGGTGCTGCAGTCTCAAGTCATTCCTGCTTCCTATTGTTAGTGAGCGTGTGTCTAATCAACCTCCGCATCTCAGCTTGTTGCGGACACGACATATGCTGCTGCTCCTCATTGGTGATATGCATACGTCGAAGGTTTTGCACCTGTTTTTATAGCAAAAAATAAGAATGAGACATAAGTAAATAAATTGAAGTTTAAAAAAAAACAAGAAAAAATAATGAAAAATGTAAATACTTACCATGCCCTCTAGGAAAGGGGCAACCGACCGGTATCCAACATCCTCTATATGAAGGTGGTTTTGCACAAACATACATGTTATGCTCCAAAACCATATCATATATGGATCAGTGTAATGCATAACATGAAAGCCTGAGACCCCCAAAGCCAGTAAGTTCCGCCGTTGTCCCCAAAGTGCAATGTATTGTTGATGTCGGTCGCTCTAAATCACAAGATTGTTTCCATGCCGATCAACTCTGTGCAAGTCCCTCCGAGTGTCGCAAGGTTCTGGGACCCCCTTCAGCATGCCAAATTGTCTCAGAACCTTATCGGCAAATGCCACTCTATCCTCTCAAAGCATATAAGAGGAACCCGCGCCATCCATACGACATGTCTCTAATAGCAGTAGGTCGGAGCTTGTCGATATTTATAAGGCTGCCACACAATGTGATCATCTGTTAGCTTGGCCAGCTGATCACGATAGCCTCGCAGGTTATGGGCATTAACCTCCTTGAGATACAACGATGATCCGGTCCACCTGAAATTTCATAAAAATAATAATTATAAGAAACAGTTAAAAAAACTATAACGACGAGAAAATAACATATGATATATGTATACCTGCATCCCAGAGGCATGTGCTCTTGTACTGGATCAGTTTTTCGCCTTCGAATTCCAGGTTTCACACATAGCAACCACTGCCAAGCCAAAATCTATATCAATAAAATCTATATCAAATACTATAAATAATTCTGATAATTTGAAATCAAACTTAAACCCAACAACATAATGCATATTAAAATGAGATAACCATACATGTAAAATGTTGAGAAATCCACCGCACTGTCTCGTCAGAGGGTTAGTCGTACTACACAGCTCTCGATGTAGAAAAGCCAGCGAAGCACTACCCCAACTGTACATCCAAACCCTCGAAATCTCTCGAAGCTGTGACAGATAATACAACTTAACCTTGTTGTTCGTACGATCAGGCATCACCGTAGAACCCATGGCTAGCATGATATATGCATATGTATAAATATCAACAATGATTCAGGAGTATCATCAGCGAAGTCATGGAAATGTGGAAACTGACTCATAATCCACCTTAGCTTGAGACTACTCCCATCCATATCTCCGCGAGATGGGACAGGCCCTAAAAGATCGTGACATACAACTCGCCAGTATCAGTAACAGCATCCCCATCAATCGGCAACCCAGAAATCATGTCGATATCCTCCAGGGTAATAGTCATCTCACCAACCGGGAGGTGCAATGAATGGGTCTCCGGATGCCATCTCTTAATCAATGCCTCCAGCAACCCATAATCGTACTGAATTCTCCCTATATAATGAACCCCACTAAAGCCACTCTCGGCAAATTTCGATAATATCCTCGGCGCTAGTCTATTCGGCAAGGTGGCACCATTGAGTTTCAACAAAAGAATCCCCATTTCAATATCAAATAAATACATATATAAACTTAGAGACTTTGAAACATCAATAGCAAATACTTCTACGTGAAATAACAAATAAATAACAATTGAGTTCAAAAAAGCCCACAAATTGAGTTCAAACCCCCAAAATTTCAAATATACGACAATTGAGTTCAAATATACCAATAATTGATTTCAAATATACCAACAATTGAGTTCAATAACAACACTAATTGAGTTTAATATCAACATTTACAACAACTCAAATCAAAGTATACCAACAATTGAGTTGAATAAACCTAATTTTCAAGTAAACAAAAACTCAAATCAAAGCAAAATCAACACACAATGAAGTAAAAAAAACTTGAATGTAAACTTACAATGACGAAATTTTGGGGATGAAAAGCTTGAATTTGATGAAAATAACAATGACAATATTTCTCCTTCTTCTCCCTTCTACTCGACGGCGGCACAACACTTAGGTTTTTTTTTATTTTTATTTTATAGACTGTAAGTCTCTAGTAACGAAATCTGATTTTTGAATACTCGCTACACCATGTAGGGAGTTTTGTATATGCATGAACTCGCTACATGGTGTAGCGAGTTTGACTCTGTTAATTACAGTTAATTAATCAAACACTTTAATTTGTTGTACTAAACTCGCTACATGGTGTAGCGAGTTTCAACGGTTAAATGTTGAAATCGCTACACCATGTAGCGAGTTCTAAAAATATGTTCATTTTGGAAAATAGCTTCAAATGTGAGTTATTTTGGGAATTATAAATTTTAAATGGAATTATTTCATAAAAAATCTTTTTTTTAGGATGCTTTTTTGGCAAATTGAGATGGAACTGGGGGAGTTTATGAAAATAAATTGCTTATGTACAGTAAAGTGTAAAAGAAATTGTTTATATACAGTAAAGCTCTTTTGCTACTCGTATTGAGATGTCTTAATTAGAGTACTTGGATTTTTTTTCTCATTTAATTTCTCTAAAATAATAATTCCAAATTGACAACCCTTTCAAACTATTTACCAGAATGATCAATTTCTTGAAACTCGTATTGGAAGTGGCGAGTTAATAATTTTTTCGTCTAAACTCGCTACTTCAAGTAGCAAGTTTGTAATTGATTTTTCTAATTTTCATATTTTCCAAAATAATTTCGAAAATGTAATTACTAAAATTAAACTCGTTATTAGTAGTAGCGAGGTTAATTGCAATAAACGATTAGCTAATTAAGAATTATAACTAGTTAAATGGAAAGGTTAAAATTCGTTATTGCAAATAACGAGTTCATTAAAGAATTCGCTATTACAAATAGCGAGTTCAGTGAATATTTGTTTTTATTCAAATAAGCGTATAACACACACAAAACACATAACACAAACAAATAAACATCAACACAGAGAGAAGGAGAACCTGGGGACGAAGAAAAGAGAGGGAGAAACTTGTGAATACCAGTGGCGACTTCAAATTTGCTAGTGTAATTCCTTGATTTCATACTCCCTCATATTTTCGAATCAGTTTTGCAATTAATTCAACCTATGATTTTTGAATTGATTGATCTAGGGATTTTGAAATTGATTCAATCTAGGTTTTCAAATTGATTGATTTATGAGTGTAAATAACATCTTTAATTGAAACAATAGAAGATTTCATAGCACACATACTATCTTGCACACATAAGTTTAAAATATGACACGAACATCTAATATGAAAAAAATCTACCACCTATTGATGGTTTACAAATTAAAATTAATTCAGATAAACTATCGATATTAGAACTAGCATATAAAAAGACATTGAAAACACTTTTTGAATAAGATTATATTCTTGCAAAAAATGTTTGTAGTTTATGAGCAATATTATGTGCGGTGTGTGACTAATCAAATATTTTATATGTAAGTAACCTCTTTTAGAAGCGGAAGGGGGATTTTTTGTTGTTTTACGTCGCCCTCCCAATGTGTCTTCCATAGCATTGTCGTCACTTTCTTGATTACTAGTAGTTGGAGTATCAACATTTTTTTATGGCACAAAATTGTGAACCTCTTGCACTTTATCATCATCTTCACATTCCCACTCATTTTCATTTTACCCCGAAAGTCTCATATTATAATAGGGGGACCTTCTTCATGTTTAACAACTTGTGGTGGTGGTGGAGGTGGTGGTGGTGATTGGGATGAGCCTTGCCCTCTATCGTTACTACCCTTATTGCTTGTAAAGTTTTTAATTATATTCATATTTTAATATATGAAAATATATGAAATGAAGGATGAAAATAAAGATGTTGGGTGAAAATATGAAAGTTAGATTATGATTTGAATTTGGGAATCAAAGAAATTAACGAAATTCGTTAGAGAAAATTAAGGAAGAGTTAAGGGAGTTTATGTGAAAAAATTGTGAGATAATGACTATATTCTGACAAATCTGACGAATTTTCTGACGAAACTGGTGAGTTTTCCCACGGTTCAGCCGGTTCCGGTTCACCCGGTTCAGAACCGATGGTTCATGGTTTTTCAAAAGCTTGAACCAGAACCGGACCTGGTGATCCACGGTTCTGGTACGGTCAGTTCACGGTTTACTCCGATTCCGATTTGCATGGTTTCGATTTCGGGCTAGTTCGGATCCAGGTCGATTACGGTTCAGCCATCCCTAAACTGTTGGAGCCTAGAATGTGTTGCTATGTTTCAGCGTGGTGGAGATAAAACCACATTTCTATTCTTTTATGGCTTTGATATATTTGATTCATATGAGACTCACTTCGGACATAATAAATTCCGAACTCTTCATATGCAAGCATGGAACCCAATATATCGGAACCGGTGTGGCGTGAGCATCGGTTCCAAATTCAATCAAAAACATGATAAGTGTAAGAACCCAAAAATTTTTGGACTTTTAAATTAATTATTTTATTAGGGAAAAATTAATTAATGAAATTAATTTTATTAATTAACTTCTAATAGATGGGCTATTAAAAGTTAAATGGAATGGGTTAAAGCAAGTGGGCTAGGTTTTGGGCTTGTGCAAAAGAAAGCCCAAGGAGGTTAATACCTACATTTAAATACCAAACCTTCCTAAAAATTTCTCATAATTTTCAGCAATTACGAAAGCAAAAGAAAGAAAAAAAAAAACTTAAAATCCCTAGCTAGGCGGCGGCCGAAACAGTTGGGGAGGAGGAGCAGCCGTGTGTTGGTTCTTTTGGGCAATCTTTCTTCACCAAAATTAAGGTAATGTCAAACCCTAACTTCCATCTTTCGTTTCATTCAATTCGGAGCATTAGGGAATTAGTTATGATTTTTATAAGAATTAAATTTTATTGTTCTTGGATGATTGTTGTAAGTTTTTTTTTAAATGTTAAATCTTGAGGTTAAATGAATTGTTTGAGGATTAAAATGATGGGGATTGAGTGTTACAATAATATGTTCATAACCCTAATCTGTTCTTGGAATTAGAATAGAAAGAATATAGATTTAATTAATTAATGTGTTAATGGATAATTGATTAAAAAGGTGAATTAATTCAATTATTAGGTTAATGTTAAAAAAATAAAAAGGAAAGAAAATCAAAACCATGAAATGGGAACCTGTTATGGTTCGGCTGAAACCCTAGGCCTAATTAGGTGTGTTTTGGTTTAATTAATTAAGCTTTTGGTTGAGTTTAAAAGACTACAGTTAAGTTTTTAACTGAAAAAGGACTGGATTGAATAGTTTTAAGCTGAAACCGTTAAAATTCTAACTGTACAGTCAGGAATTTGATTAAGAACTTAACTAAAGGATTAAATTGTAAAGTTTAAAACTGCAGAAGGACCATTCTGTCATTAATTGAAAGTCAAGGGACTAATTGGTAATTATCTAAAAGTTGAAGGACTAATTTGCAAATATTTAAAAGTTGAGGGACTAGTTTGCAAATATTTAAAAGTTGAGGGACTAGTTTGCAAATATTTAAAAGTTGAGGGACTAGTTTGCAAATATTTAAAAGTTGAGGGACTAAATTGTAAATATTTAAAAGTTGAAGGACTGTTTGGCAAATACCTAAAAGATGGAGGACCTTTAAGTAATTAATCAAAAGTAGAAGGACTTAAGTGAGAATCCTAAAAGAGGAAGGTTTACATTAAAGTTAAGATTGTTGAAAATGATGAAAAAGAGAACAATCTTAAGAAAAAAAATCAAACTATAATTAGGAAATCACAAAAGCCAAGAATAAGGAAATTTCCAAATAAGGAAAGTTTCCAAAAATAGAAACTTTCCAAACTTAGAAGATTACTAATCAAAGAAAGGGAAGAAGTTAAATTATAACGCATAAGGTTTAATTAAGTAGAAATAGTTAACGACAATGCGAGATACTAAGTTACTCTTACGTGGTTGTAGATACGCACGGAAAGAGCGGTTCAAGAAGCTAGCTAGACCAAGGTAAGGGATTACGTTCCTTTACTGTATTTGAATTCTTTTCCATTGGAAATTCTATACCTTCTTGACATAATTGAACTATCAAATGGCATGATAGTTATTTGTGAATAATCTGTGTATATTTAAACGTCACTTGGAAATATCTATATTTTGTGATAATGTTGTTGTTCACAGAATATCTGAAGTTTGAAACTTGTCATATGCATACCTGTACCTCTGTATGCTTTCTCGTTCTAGCATGTTGTGGAATCACTTACTTGCTTAGAATGGACATGCCCAGTTAGAAAAGGCATTGTCAGAACTTGTCTAAGGACTTGTTCTTATTAGGGATTGCATGAGTGATCACATGCCTTCTCTCAGGAATTGTCTGATTACAAGGGCAATTCTAGACCCCGAGCATATATGTGTGACAGTACCGTATATGTTTCGACCCACACTAATGGCTTGATGAAGCTAGGTGTATTAATTGTACCTTTGGCATTGAGGTTATAATGTACATTGGAATTGACGGAAATTGTATGAATCCCTTTGAATCGTAGTGCCATATTTCCTTGAAGAATATTTTAAATGGTGTCTTGACTGTATTGTACATGATCTATTATAAAGCTTAAGTAACCTATCCTTGTATGATATTATTGAAGTGTTCATTCTGGTCGTCTCTTCTTAGTACCCGAAGAGACATCGTATGAACTTACTGAGCATTCATTCGCTCACCCTTTCTCCCTTAAATTTTTCTTTCCAGGTTCTAAGTAGAAGGGAATTGGATTGGTCGCGAGAAGGGCGACGCTTGGAGAATAATTAGGATTATTGAACAATTAGTTATTTCATTTGGTTGTAAGTACATTAATGGCTAGTGTGGTTTTACTAGCTGAGACAATAAGTATTTATTTTCGCTTCCGCATTTATTAAGTATTTATGATATTTAATGTCATTTATGATGTAATAGGGTTTTGGGGGTAGAAACCCTAATATTTTGAAGTTATATTTAATACCATTGAATGCTCATTTATGTATGGAAAATTAGGGGTGTTACAGTTGGTATCAGAGCCATTGCTTTAGGTCTTATGGGAAATTAGACTTGAGTCCTTGGAGATAGTTAAATTGACCTTTAGAAATGTGAATTAGCCTGTTCAACCTAGAACTAAGTAAACAAGGTTGGAAGAACAACTTACTTGTGTGGTTAGAGAATTATACTTGTGCCTTATTTTAAAGAAATATATATATTGTGTTTTGGAGTTAGACTAATTAAGTTCCTTGTCTAATGTGTGTAGGATCAATGGCACGAAGACCGATTAAGTCTGTAAGGTATAGTGCGGCCCTCAAAGAAACAATTGCAGCTAAGGATCACCGCATCAAATTGATCACTAAAGAGTTAAAGAAAGAGAAGGCAAAAGTAAAGGGTTTGCAGTACGCCCTCAAGGTAATCAATGAAGATATGGAACTCATGGAAAAGGAGCTGGCTAAGAATATTCAGAAGGTCAGGACCGGGGAGATGCATATCAGGATAGCTAATAGGGAATGGAATAAAATAAGTGTGCAAGTACTGGACGAGCAAAGGCGAGTGTTTAATCTCGAGAAGCAACTAGATTAACAAGAGCGACGTGAACCTGCAAAGCCGCCACCGTATGCAGAAGCTAGAGATTCAAGCTAAGTATGATGAGTTAGCAGCCAAACATGAACGGTGTGGAATCTAGAGGCCAAGTGAAGGAACAGAGAGGACGAATTGATGAACAATCAGAAATCCAGAGGGTTATTTTATTTAAGTTAATTCAGAATAGTCTAGTAAAATTTTTGTTTTTCTAGTTGAGATTAAAAATTTCGTTCTAGCAGAAAGGATTTTAGACAGTCATGTTCTTTTATCAATTTAGTATGAATAAAAGGTTTTAGTTAATTTTATTATTACTAGTACCAGGTAAAATAATTAACTATCCCTTATAAAGAAAAGCCAGAAGTTTAACTTGTTGAGAAACAACAAGAAAAAGCATAGACCAAGTGAAACGGCCTATGAAACCATGGGGCGAAGTAAGACGACCATGGGGATAAAAGTGAAACTAGCCAAGTGAAACGGCTTGTGAAGCCATGAGTCGAAGAAAGACGACCATGGAAATAAAAAGTGAACTAGTCAAGTACAACGACTGGTAAGATAAAGTCAAACTAACTAAGAAAAACGTTAGTTGAAAAGTAAATTGTAAAAGTCTTTTGGAGACGAAAAATTATGTAACTGACCAAGTAAAAGGTTAGTAAGGTAATAAAAGTTAAAGTTTTCCGAGACGAAAAATCTCAAAGTTAACGAACCATCCAACGAACATTAAGTTCATGGTCTAGTACCAAAGGCCAATGAATAAAACTTTCGTCTAGAGAAGACGTGAACCAAATCGTAGTCTGGTAAAATGACTAACGAATGAAAAGGAAAACTAGCGAGTAAAAAGCTAGCCCAAAGTGTAGGAAATCAATATAATAGACATGCATGTGAATGTATTGTTGTACCATAATCATTGTACGTGTCAATGAGATGAATTCGTATAACTGAAACAAGGCAATTCACAGATGTCGATGCGCACAAGATCAGGACAGAATGCCAACGACGGAAATGATAATAACAACAACAGCAGTGGGAACGGGAATGGAGGAGGACAATTGGACCCGAATATGGCCAACCTTCTTCAGACTTTGACACAGACGGTGGCCGGGATAGGTCAAGCTGTAGTTGGACTGGCTCAAGCACCACCACCAGTACAGTTGCGCGACCCGTTAGAGTTGTTCTAGAGGAGGAACCCTGACACATTCTCAGGTACAGAAAAAGAAAAGCCAGAGGACTGGATTAAGAGCACAGAGAGAATTTTCGGGACATTAACTTGCACAGAGGAATAGAAGGTGGTATTTGCGACTTTCATGCTAAGGGGAAAGGCACAGTCGTGGTGGGAGGTAGAAAAATGACCTGCTGTGGCTCGTGGTGATGCGGCAATGACTTGGATCGCTTTCAAGAATGTGTTTAATGAGAAGTACTACCCTGCCAACGTGAGGAATGCCAAGGTAGCTGAATTCTTAACTCTAGTACAAGGAAACATGACAGTGGCGGAATATGGTGAGAAGTTCACCGATCTGATGGAATTTGCTCCAAGGTTTTTCGATACCGAAGAGCAGAAAGCGAGGAAATTCGAAGCAGGACTGAGTGATCGGATCAGGTACAGAATTACTCCATTAGCTTTGACAACATACTCTGCAGTATTGGATAGGGCCAAAATCGTGGAGAAGGAGTCGGACAGTTATCGCAGCCGACGTGAGGAAAAAGGAAAGACTGTGTCCAAGGGATCAGATGGAGACAAAGGGTCAAACGGTAATGGGGACAAGGACCGTCACAACAACAAGAGAAAGGCGGTAGACGATAATCGTGATAAAGGCAGTTATGGGAACAAGCATGCCAACAACAACAACAACAATAAGAATGTCGGTGGCAACAGGAGGGAGTGGAACAAGGGCGGGGCCCGAGGTTTCACGAGTTACGATAAGTGCACTATCTGTGATGGAGCTCATAAGACGGAGATCTGTTTCTACAAGGAGCGGAAATGCCACAACTGTGACAAGGTTGGACATCCAAAGTGGAAATGTCCTGAACCCAAGAAAGATGAACCAGCCTCGGGAGACAGAGGAAATAACGGAGGAAATGGTGGAGGTCGTGGACGAGTGTTCACGATGACAGCAAAAGCGGCAAATGTAAACAATGATCTTGTGGCAGGTACACTTCAGTTAAATTCCCGCAATGTTTATGTGTTAATAGATACTGGAGCTACACATTCAGTGGTTGGTAAATGCATAGCTAAGAAGTTGAAATTACAACCCGAAGCCTTACAAGTACCTTTAGTGATAGATACACCTGCAAAAGAAGCTATACCTATCACCACAGTTTATAAGAATTGCACCTTGGGAGTAGGAGGCACTGAATTGAAAATTGAACTTATTGAATTAGATATGTCAGAGTTCGATGTGATCTTAGGAATGGATTGGTTAGCCATGAACTGTGCTAACGTTAATTGTTACGAGAAGATAATGACCTTTGTAGGGAAAGACAGTGAAGAGTGTAAATTCGTAGGTTCGAAACCAAGGAGCCAAGTAGGGTTGATAACTGTAATGAAGGCGCGAAAATTGTTAAGGAAAGGATGTGTGGGATTTCTAGCACATATTGGTGAGACCGAAGGAAAATAAGTAACTATAGATTCCTTAGAGGTTGTTAAAGAATTTCGCGATGTATTTCCAGAAGATTTGCCGGGGATACCACCGGTGAGAGATGTTGAGTTCACAATAGACCTAGTGCCGGAAACGACACCCATTTCAAGGGCACCATATAGGATGGCTCCGACGGAATTAAAGGAGCTGAAGGAGCAATTACAAGAGTTGTTGTATAAGGGGTTGATTAGACCGAGCGTGTCGCCATGGGGTGCGCCGGTGCTGTTTGTAAAGAAGAAGGATGGGTCTATGAGGTTGTGTATCGATTATAGGGAATTGAATAAAGTGACGGTAAGGAACCAGTACCCCTTACCAAGGATTGATGATCTGTTTGATCAACTGAAGGGGGCTTGTTACTATTCAAAGATAGATCTTAGGTCTGGTTACCATCAGTTGAGGGTGAAGGATGAGGATGTGGCAAAGACAGCATTCAGAACACGATATGGGCATTACGAGTTTGTGGTTATGCCGTTTGGGTTGACTAATGCACCAGCTGCATTCATGGAATTGATGAACAGAATATTTCAAGAGTACCTAGATAGATGTGTGATAGTGTTTATTGATGATATTTTGGTGTACTCTAAAACCAAAGAAGAACATGCAGAACATTTGAAGTTAGTACTGGAAATTTTGAGAGGACAGAAATTATACGCCAAGTTTAAGAAGTGTGAATTTTGGTTAGAGAAGGTGACATTCTTGGGACATGTAGTGTCTAAGGAAGGAATTTCTGTAGATCCAACCAAGATAGAGGCAATAATGGATTGGGAAAGACCGACTACAGTGACCGAGATAAGAAGTTTTCTGGATTTAGCTGGTTACTATAGAAGATTCGTAGAAGGATTTTCTAAGTTATCTGGACCGTTGACGAGGTTGACTCAAAAGGGAGTAAAGTTCATCTGGTCGGAGGAGTGTGAGAAAAGTTTTCAAGAATTGAAGAATAGGCTAGTGACTGCACCGATATTGACGTTACCGACAGGAACTGAAGGGTTTGTCATTTACAGTGACGCTTCACTGAAGGGATTAGGTTGTGTCCTGATGCAAAATGAGAAGGTTATAGCATATGCGTCTAGACAATTGAAGGTACATGAACGGAACTACCCTACCCATGATCTGGAGTTAGCTGCGGTAGTATTTGCATTAAAGATTTGGAGACACTACTTATATGGCGTGAAGTGCCAGATTTTACCGACCATAAAAGCCTTAAGTATATCTTTACCCAGAAAGAGCTTAATATGAGACAAAGGAGGTAGTTAGAGTTACTAAAAGATTATGACTGTGAGATTTTGTATCATCCTGGGAAGGCTAATAAAGTGGCCGATGCGTTAAGTAGAAAGAACCACGGAATGTTAGCAACGTTGATCTCTAAGGGGGTAAGAGCATGGGAAGACATGAAGGATATGAGTCTAAGAGTGAGAGTTAGTGGGTATCTGGCTAAATTAACCCTACAACCTACGCTTTTGGGAAGGATAAAAGAAGCACAAGAGTTAGATGGGGAAAGAGAGGCCCTAGTCGGAAAAGGGAAAGGAAAAGATCTTCGCATAGGGGAAGATGGAATCTTGAGATACCAGGAAAGAATATGGGTGCCAAACAATGATGAGATTAAGAGAGAAATATTGAGAGAAGCTCACTGCTCAAAATTCTCCGTACATCCGGGAAGTACTAAAATGTATAGAGACTTGAGAGGATCGTTCTGGTGGAATAACATGAAGAATGATGTGGCAGAGTACGTGGCACGATGCTTGACCTGTCAGCAAGTGAAAAGTGAACATCAAAAATCGGCAGGCTTACTACAATCATTACTAATTTCGGAGTGGAAGTGGGAGAACATTGCTATGGACTTCGTGAGTGGGTTACCGAAAACACAAAGGAAGCAAGATGCTATATGGGTCATTGTAGACAGATTGACGAAGTCGGCGCATTTCCTAGCAATCAAGAAGACGGATTCGTTAGAAAAGCTGGCCAAACTATATATTGATGAGATAGTAAGGTTACATGGAATACCAGTCTCAATAGTGTCAGATAGAGATGCGCGGTTTACCTCAAAGTTTTGGAACAGTCTACAAGGGGCACTTGGGATAGAGCTGACGATGAGTACGACGTTTCACCCACAAACAGATGGGCAGTCGGAAAGGACCATCCAGACATTGGAGGACATGTTGAGGGCTACATCGTTAGATTGGCCAGGCTCGTGGGATGAACATTTACCGTTAGTGGAGTTTGCGTACAACAACAGTTTTCACGCAAGCATTGGAATGGCTCCGTACGAAGCATTATATGGAAGAAAATGTAGGTCGCCAGCTTGTTGGGACGAGGTTGGTGAGAGAAAGTTAAGTGGACCGGAATTAGTACAAGTCACTGCAGATAAAGTACAACAGATCCGCAAGTGGCTACAAACTGCACAAAGTAGACAGAAATCCTATGCAGACAACCGAAGGAGAGAATTGGAGTTTCAGTTGGGTGATCGAGTGTTCTTAAAGATCTCGCCAACAAAGGGAATCATGAGGTTCGGAATCAAAGGAAAGTTAAGTCCGCGATACGTGGGACCATTCGAAATTCTCGACAAGATTGGGGAAGTGGCCTATAGATTGGCTTTACCACCGGTTTTAGCTGGAGTACATGACGTGTTCCACGTCTCCATGCTAAGGAAGTATATTCACGATCCAAGTCACGTGATCGAGTACAAACAGCTAAGAGTCCGTGCTGATCGGACTTATGATGAAAGGCCGATCAGGATCGTCGACAGAAAAGACGAGAATGTGAGAAAACGATTGGTTCCTTATGTAAAAGTACAGTGGAGCAATCATACCGAAAGAGAAGCAACATGGGAGCTCGAAAGCGAAATGCGGGAAATGTATCCCGATCTCTTCGAAAATTAAGGTACGTTAAGTTTGGGGACAAACTTCTTTTAAGGGGGTAAGAATGTAAGAACCCAAAAATTTTTGGACTTTTAAATTAATTATTTTATTAGGGAAAAATTAATTAATGAAATTAATTTTATTAATTAACTTCTAATAGATGGGCTATTAAAAGTTAAATGGAATGGGTTAAAGCAAGTGGGCTAGGTTTTGGGCTTGTGCAAAAGAAAGCCCAAGGAGGTTAATACCTACATTTAAATACCAAACCTTCCTAAAAATTTCTCATAATTTTCAGCAATTACGAAAGCAAAAGAAAGAAAAAAAAAACTTAAAAACCCTAGCTAGGCGGCGGCCGAAACAGTTGGGGAAGAGGAGCAGCCGTGTGTTGGTTCTTTTGGGCAATCTTTCTTCACCAAAATTAAGGTAATGTCAAACCCTAACTTCCATCTTTCGTTTCATTCAATTCGGAGCATTAGGGAATTAGTTATGATTTTTATAAGAATTAAATTTTATTGTTCTTGGATGATTGTTGTAAGTTTTTTTTAAATGTTAAATCTTGAGGTTAAATGAATTGTTTGAGGATTAAAATGATGGGGATTGAGTGTTACAATAATATGTTCATAACCCTAATCTGTTCTTGGAATTAGAATAGAAAGAATATAGATTTAATTAATTAATGTGTTAATGGATGATTGATTAAAAAGGTGAATTAATTCAATTATTAGGTTAATGTTAAAAAAATAAAAAGGAAAGAAAATCAAAACCATGAAATGGGAACCTATTATGGTTCGGCTGAAACCCTAGGCCTAATTAGGTGTGTTTTGGTTTAATTAATTAAGCTTTTGGTTGAGTTTAAAAGACTACAGTTAAGTTTTTAACTGAAAAAGGACTAGGTTGAATAGTTTTAAGCTGAAACCGTTAAAATTCTAACTGTACAGTCAGGAATTTGATGGAGAACTTAACTAAAGGATTAAATTGTAAAGTTTAAAACTGCAGAAGGACCATTCTGTCATTAATTGAAAGTCAAGGGACTAATTGGTAGTTATCTAAAAGTTGAAGGACTAATTTGCAAATATTTAAAAGTTGAGGGACTAGTTTGCAAATATTTAAAAGTTGAGGGACTAGTTTGCAAGTATTTAAAAGTTAAGGGACTAATTTGCAAATATTTAAAAGTTGAGGGACTAATTTGCAAATATCTAAAAGTTGAGGGACTAAATTGCAAATATTTAAAAGTTGAAGGACTGTTTGGCAAATACCTAAAAGATGGAGGACCTTTAAGTAATTAATCAAAAGTAGAAGGACTTACGTGGGAATCCTAAAAGAGGAAAGTTTACATTAAAGTTAAGATTGTTGAAAATGATGAAAAAGAGAACAATCTTAAGAAAAAAAATCAAACTATAATTAGGAAATCACAAAAGCCAAGAATAAGGAAATTTTCAAATAAGGAAAGTTTTCAAAAATAGAAACTTTCCAAACTTAGAAGATTACTAATCAAAGAAAGGGAAGAAGTTAAATTATAACGCATAAGGTTTAACTAAGTAGAAATAGTTAACGACAATGCGATATACTAAGTTACTCTTACGTGGTTGTGGATACGCACGGGAAGAGCGGTTCAAGAAGCTAGCTAGACCAAGGTAAGGGATTACGTTCCTTTACTGTATTTGAATTCTTTTCCATTGGAAATTCTATACCTTCTTGACATAATTGAACTATCAAATGGCATGATAGTTATTTGTGAATAATCTGCGTATATTTAAACGTCACTTGGAAATATCTATATTTTGTGATAATGTTGTTGTTCACAGAATATCTGAAGTTTGAAACTTGTCATATGCATACCTGTACCTCTGTATGCTTTCTCGTTCTAGCATGTTGTGGAATCACTTACTTGCTTAGAATGGACATGCCCAGTTAGAAAAGGCATTGTCAGAACTTGTCTAAGGACTTGTTCTTATTAGGGATTGCATGAGTGATCACATGCCTTCTCTCAAGAATTGTCTGATTACAAGGGCAATTCTAGACCCCGAGCATATATGTGTGACAGTACCGTATATGTTTCGACCCACACTAATGGCTTGATGAAGCTAGGTGTATTAATTGTACCTTTGGCATTGAGGTTATAATGTACGTTGGAATTGACGGAAATTGTATGAATCCCTTTGAATCGTAGTGCCATATTTCCTTGAAGAATATTTTAAATGGTGTCTTGACTGTATTGTACCGCAGTCTATTATAAAGCTTAAGTAACCTATCCTTGTATGATATTATTGAAGTGTTCATTCTGGTCGTCTCTTCTTAGTACCCGAAGAGACATCGTATGAACTTACTGAGCATTCATTCGCTCACCCTTTCTCCCTTAAATTTTTCTTTCCAGGTTCTAAGTAGAAGGGAATTGGATTGGTCGCGAGAAGGGCGACGCTTGGAGAATAATTAGAATTATTGAACAATTAGTTATTTCATTTGGTTGTAAGTACATTAATGGCTAGTGTGGTTTTACTAGCTGAGATAATAAGTATTTATTTTCGCTTCCGCATTTATTAAGTATTTATGGTATTTAATGTCATTTATGATGTAATATGATTTTGGGGGTGAAAACCCTAATATTTTGAAGTTATATTTAATGCCATAGAATGCTCATTTATGTATGAAAAATTAGGGGTGTTACAATAAGTTTAGGCTTTTTACATGAAATAGTTTGAGAAATACGTATAGTACTACTTCAATCCCAAAAATGAATGTCCAAACCGATTCCATTGAAAACAAATAAAAGACTAATGAATTGGAGTACAAAGAAGAACATGACAGGTTGGGTGTGGGCAAAAATGAGTCAAAAGAAGGGGTCTCAATGATTGCTATATGACACCACCAATATCAATCTGATGAGCCTTTTTGTAAAAATTACAACACATTCACACCTTCGATGGACCCAATGCCAAAGAGGAGACCACTTGTGCAATTTTTAAAGCTGCAGGTACTTAATAATGAGCTCAATAACAACAAATTTAATCAACTTTAATAAGTTTGTTCGACATTAAATAATACACTACTTTATGTTGAATTGTAAGGAATTAGTTAAAAAAAATAAAATGTTGTCTGCCAACTAAAATTTGTCCTTTGGTCGCATGCTTGATTGGGACTTTCATCATGATTCAAAAAATTTATTTTGATTTTATGACTATAAAGTAAATATTACTTCCTCCGTTCCGAGTTAATATTTTTAATTTAATTTGGCTCGAATATTAAAAAAAAAAGTAAATATATATATATATATATATATATATATATATATATATATATATATATATATATATATATATATATATATATATATATATATATATATCATTTTACTTAATTGTTTTTCTATATAATTAATGACGATATTGAAATTTGGATTTAAGAGTGATTTTTATGCCAAAAACTCACAAAAAACGCGTTTTTTGTTAACTTAACAAAAAACGTGTTTTCAACGGGGACGGAGGCTCACACAGACACTCATTCTCACCCTTTCTCTCTCTATCCGTTAACTCTTCTCTCTCTCCCCTCTCTCTCTATACGCAGCAACCAATCTCCATTGCCGCTCCCTCAATCATCCCCTTCACCTCAACCTAACCTAGCTCTCCCTCACCGGCGACCTCACCCAAACCAATTCCTCCTCCCTCAATCGTCTTATTCACTTCAATCCCACCTCTCCAACTCCGGCCAAACACAAACACCAATCCCCCATTACAATCGCCCTAAACCGCTTCAACACCGTCGTAGCCTAGCCGTCTTCCCTCAAAATCCACTCACCGGAAACCAACGCCCTCCATCCACGCCTCGTCGTCCCCTGTTTCTCAATCCCAACGACGCCAATCAAAGCCGACAACTACAACCACCGTGGTTTGCGGGAGTCAAACAACGACGTTACCATCAGTAGGTGAATTTGATCGCTATTGATTTTGAGAAGATGCCGTTTAGGTTAAAGCAATCCATGTGCCGTTCCGGTGTAAAATAATGCCGCTTTTGTTTTTTTGAGTGCCAATTCATGTATTTTGAAGTGCCGCTCTTGTGTTTTGAAAGCCGCTTGATTTTGAAGTGCCAGTTCTTGTATTTTGAATGCCATTGGGTAGAAATTGAATGCCGGTTTGAGTTTGGGTAGAAATTGAATGCCACTTTAATTGATTTTTAATGTCGGTTCATATTTTTTTGAGTGTCAGTACATGTTATTTTGAGTGCCAGTTGGTGATTAATCAAGTGCCCGTTAGTGTATAATCAAGTGCCCGTTGGTGTATATTTGAGTGCCCGTTAGTGTATAAATAAGTGCCCGTTAGTGTATAATCAAATGCCAGTCCATGTATTTTTGAATGCCGGTGCTTGTATTTTTGAGAGCCAAAGAAAATATTAGTGTAACAAAGTGCCGTGTTAGTGTAACAGAGTGCCGGTGAAGAGTGCCAGCTCATGTATTTAAAAGTGCCGTGTAAAAGTGCCAGCTTTCAGTTTAACAAAGTGCCGCACTGCTTACACTGGCACTTTGTTAAACTGGTACTGGCACTTTTTTACTGGCACTTTGTTACATATGAACTGGCACTTTGTTACACTGGCAGTTTGTTAAACACGCACTGGCATAAACGGGGGAACCATTAATTACGAAAATGCCACCGTTTATTTTGAACATGGTTGCCAGTAATTACAAAATTGCCACCGTTTATTTTGAAAACACGTTTTTCCTTAGCTTAAGAAAAAACTAGTTTTTTATAAGACCAATTCGATTTTTATTAAGAGTAGAATATTTATTTATTTATTTCCTAACTTATACACCTTTATTCTATTTTGTGCCCAACAGTTTTTTTGTTTGTTTGTTTGGTTACTGCTGTTGAAATTTTGCTAACTATATAATCCTTTCATTAATAAGACGTAGAGGGGTGAAAGTGAAAAAATTGAAATGCTAAAATTATTTAGTTTTTATTGTATATGTATTGATAATTATTCAAATATTAAAAAAATATGTATATGAGCTATATTTTTTATTCAATCATATACACCATTAAAATCACCCCACCCCCACCCCACCCCCACCTCAATAAAAAATAAACTTCTCACGAAACCAACTAAATCAACTACAAGTAACTCAAACTTAATATCAATATCAAGTTAACCAAATTGTCTAAACACACACACACACATACACACACACACACACACACACACACACACACACACATATATATATATATATATATATATATATATATATATATATATATATATGATTCATATGTATTGACTTTTTTATGGGAAGAATAATATTTGAGGTTGGTAATGTATTCATATAACCAAATCTCATTTCTTTTTAATCTTTGATAGTGGTCATGATGGGTATGCGGTTGTTTTGAAAAAGATAGATTGTAAAAACAAAATGTAAATTGGGGATTTTACTTGGGATAAATCAATTGGTGTTTTGATTTAAGATTCTTGAGAATTAAGGATTTTTTATTTTTTAACCAGTTAAAAGTATCAATCTGAATGTTAAAAAATGACGGCGATTCATAGTAACACTTTAAACCGTTAGACCTACATTTTCAACAAGTGTACAAGTGTCAATTTGTGTGTTTAATAATGTAGATATAAACATTCAGACTAATACTTGTTAGTTAGACTTGTTAATAAGTGCCAAGATGATTAATAAGTTTCACTGTGAATAATATAAAGTGTCAATTTGAATGTTAATAAATCTTTGTGTGAGTGTTAATAAGTGTTGATATTAGTGTAAAAAGGTGACAGTTGAAATGTTACTAATTGTCACGCGAGCACAAGAGGCAAACTGTAATTTAGGGTCTAAAGTTTGAGGGGTATTCAAATTTTGGCCTTCATGTTCCACTTTTGTCAATTTAGATTTCAAAGTTAGCAAAATTGGTCATTTTGAGGTTTTTGATGAAATCGTTAGAAAAAATAATAAAGCAATCATATGCCTTGCACATGCAACTTAACTGAGGTTATTTGGATTTTTAATTTTACCGCTAATTCTCACACCATAAAAATTGATAAAATCTTAAATTAGAAAACACCACGAAAGTTTGGACCCCAATTCAATATTTCCACTTAGGAAAAACAATGATTTTTTTTGATGTAGGGTCACAAATATTCGTATGCGCGTATTTTGGTGTCTCGCTTATTTGCGGGCCCAACATTATTTTTGGGGAATAATTTTCTAATCATGCTAGTATATACAAAATCGTAAAATCTGGAGAGAAACGCGTTCCTTCATAATTTATGAAAAAACGGGACCCGACTTGTCGCGCGACAATTCAGGCCAGTATACGTTTCTCCAAAAGTATGGCACGACTCTTTTTTCTGGATATCCGTCCTAAGGCTTATGGATATCCAGAACTTTATGAAAGTGATATCCAGAATCAGAAATTTGGCCTTGGCATTGGCCTTTGCCCCAAAATCTTTTTTCCTGGATATCCGTTCCAAAGCTTCTGGATATCAATATTCAATGTTCTGGATATCCAGAACCTTATGAAAGTGATATCCAGAATTATAAATTTGGTCTTGGCCTTGGATTTGGCTTCAAATCTTTTTTTTTCTGGATATCCGTCCCAAGGCTTTTCGATATCAATATTCAATGTTCTGGATATCCAGAACCTTATGAAAGTGATATCCTGAAATTTAGAATTTGGCCTTAGCCCCAAATCTTTTTTTCTGGATATCCATCCCAAAGCTTCTGGATATCCAGAACACGTTCCTCCATAAGTTATGGAGAAACGTGTTTCTCCAGAGACCGACTCATACAAAATTCTATTGCAAAAAATTAGGGTCGTACTGTTTTACGACATTGAGTCTTGGGTCGTGAAATAGTGTTACATTAATAATATGAATATAGTAGAGATGCGTATTTAGTGGTGGATGTGTGAGCATATAAGAAAGGGTTGTGAAGATGCCAAAATCGTCAAACCAGCCCAAATTCAAGCGATCGTTTGCTCCGGCGATTGCTAGGCCTGAAAAGAAGACAAAACACGTAAACTAAGCCGGGGCTTTACCGGCGAAGGCCCTCCGGCGTGAGAGTAAGTTCACGGTTTTTGTGGTGAGAAACTAAATTGACAGAGTTTCTGTATGTAAAAAGTAACGTACCAAATAATGTGATATATGACTTGTAATTATAGGGATGGATTGACAGAATCCAAGTTGAACTTGAACTGTAAAGAGATAAGGTATAATCCTAGGAGGATTATATCTGTTAAGGAATCATTATTTCATCTGTATTGTAGGAGGTGGTTACAATTCTGATAAGATTGTAACTGCTAAATCCTTGTTTGAATATGATTGTTATAACTGCTCGCCGGTAAGCCGAGGAGAGTAATTTCCTTATCTCGTCATTCGCAGGTAGGCCGAGATGCACGAGTTTGTCTCCTCGTCATATAAAGATCTGCCGGCATGAAGAAACGCCGAGGTAAGTGATTTTGTCTCCTCGTCATATGGGGATATGCCGAGGTGCGAACTTTTCTCTCCTCGTCATTCATGACTTCTCGGTCCATGATGAGCCGGGGAGGAAATAAGAGTATAAGGAGCCCGTTGACAACGTTAAGGCCGAGGAAGGCACCTCGTCTTCTATGGAGATGATCTCGGCATACAAGGGAGGTCTCCTCGGCATTCATAGTTGGGGCATATTCTGGTTGCTTGTTGGGCCTAGATTGGCCTTATTGATGACGAGGAACTGTGAGTACCCCAATCCGACTCGCGACCCAATAAAAAGTGCCTTTTACTTAATAAAAGTGCGCTTGGGAGGGTTTGGTAAATTTTCGGTTCATTCCGAGATTTTCGGGAGCTTTTATAAGTTTTCCGCTAAGGAAGGACCTAGAAAGAATTATACAGTTTGGACCATTAAAGAATTACTCGAGGAATGGTCCAGATTTCACCACCTGGCAGTGTTTCTAGAAGGAAGACAATTATTTTTGATAAGTCGTGCGACATAATAAAGATTTCCAAATCAATATTAAATACACAATTCATTTCATTTTGGCAAGGGAGGGGCTTCACACACTTTCTCTCACAGTCATTCTCTCTCTCTCTCTAACCGTGGGAGACTCTCTCTCTATACGGAAAACCAGTTCCTCGTTGAGCTCTCCTCCATAACCAAGATCTCCCTCGCCGGCGACCCACTTCCCTTTCGATCCTCCTCACCTTTCTCTCTATCTCCCAAACTCTAACAACAATCGCCTTCTTCCCATTTCAATTACCCAAGTTCGCAACCCAAATCCACCTCTATTCCACCACTACCGCAATCACAACTCACCAAAAATCATCTTCTCCAACCTTCCTCAACCAATCCTCACCCTCTAAAACCCTCTTCGGCCAAGTCCAAACACTGAATCCCTCTCTCAACCGCCCCCCTGTTCTAAGCCCTCCAATTGATTCTCAACCTTCTATCAACGCCTACCGGTTTCATCACCGTTAACCACCACCTCCTTTCAACAACAACGACAAACACAGCCATCACCAATTGCCTCTCCATTCCCAAATACGTCTACACCATATCCCCTGTTACCAATCCTTAAGCCCGTTAATCACCACCACTTCACCACCTATCTCCGTCCGACCCCTGTTCATATCCCTTGGTGTTAAGCTGTCAAATTCGTTCCAAGCCTTGAAGCTGAGCTCGATCTCTATCTCTCGTTCCGAAGCTGATTTGAAGCTCTTTATACCTAACGTGTGTGAATGTGTGCCCCAAAATTTTTGTTTATTGGAATTCACGCGAGTTTGAAGACATCCGAGTTATTTGAAAAACGGAGTCGCCACGCCATTTTGATTACCTCAAAACTTTGAAAAAAAGGTTTTATGGGTTCGGAGGTTAAGTTACCCCTTGGGAAGAACGTTTGGCGTTCACCCAAAGTGCCTTGCCGGAGCAAGTCTCCCTAGATTTCATTAATCGTGTTTGCTTGCGTGCTTTCTTTGTGTGCATGTGTTTGAAAATAAGGGGGGGAATGTCCCAAGTTATCTTCCGGACGTACAAACCATTTGTTGGTTGTCGCTCGGGATTCTTTGGAATTTATGTATTTGGGATTATGATCCCGTCCTCATCTTATGACTTATGATCATCGCATTTTAAACCTCGGGACCCTCGGGACTTGCGTGATCGAGAGAATGACTCTCTTTTGGGTCAAAGATGAGGTTCTTTAGGAAGGAATGTCCTTAGCCCATCAATCCTACGCTTTAAGACGGTCGAGCTCGTATAGAGGCTTCGTACTCATTCTTAAGCGATAATTGGAGATATAGGGTTCAAGGTTATCCTTTTCCTAAAGAAATCATGAACCTTTAATGGAAGGAACGATGCAAAGATGAGAACTTTTACACCGGTCCGTTCCAAGGTTAGGGGAAAAGGGGAAATGCATGATAAAAATGACTCTTTAATGAAAAGATGACATTTTGGTTATAGCAAATGATGCTTTTTGATTGAAAGAAATGATCTTTATGCAAATGATGCATAAAGATAGCATTTTTATGCAAATGATGCATTAGAAAAGGGGTTTTGATGCAAAGGATGCATTTTTATTGAAAAAGATTTGATCTTTATATGCAAATGATGCATAAAGATAACATTTTTATTGGAAAATAGGGATTTTAGGTGCAAAGGATGCACCTTTATGAAAAAGACTACATTTTTATGACAAATGAGGTCTTAATGCATGCAAAAAGGGGAAGGGGATGATAAAGATGTGATCTTTAAGCTACCAAGTCCCAAGCAAGATATATGAATGCAATGAGCAAGTATATCAATTAAAATGCAAGGTGAGGGCGTGCGAGGTTACCAATGACTTCCTTTGCTTCTCGGGACGGAGCTAGGAGGAGAGGTCGATCTTTGGTCTTCAAGGAGGAGGGATGTAGCTTCTTGGCCTTCCTTCTTCTTCTTCTTGAATTCCCAGCAGTTTCTTCACGTATTTCAGAGTGTATTGTGTATTTTTCTCATATATTGTGTGTTGAAATGGGTAGAGGAGGGCTCTATTTATAGGCGATCTGGATAAGGCTAATGAAGCCGTGCGGCCGCAGCCCTTCGCAAATGAGGCCGTGCGGTCTTATCCATTATGACTCAGCATTCTAGAACCATGCAAGGTGGCATTATTCTAGAACCTTCTCCCTAATTAAGAAAAACGTGTTTTCTTAATTAGGAAGGCTCCCTACAGCCCTTATTTTAATTTGGGACTGCTCTAGGACATTTCCGGAACACTAGGAAGGTCCGGGGAATTACCGGGAAACTTACCGAAATTGCCGGGAAATTTAACCGGAAGGCATGAGCCAGATTTGGGTACTTACAGAAGCCCCTCGGCAACGTCACTTGCAAGGCGAGTGGGGTTGTCGATAGAAAAGGATCCGATCTGGCGAATGCCGAGACGGATTGGGAGACCAAGGTGGTCGAGTGGCTGAACCTTTTGGAAGGCTACCTACGTATCCCGGAGGAATCAAGCCAGGTCGTAGTTCGGGATTAGGATCCGCTGGGGAAGGAAGAAGAGAAACTTGGTCTCTTGCCGGGAAAAAGAAGAGAAAATGACCTAGGAGGTCAAGCAATTGATCCTACTGGGGACATGCTAGGAGTGACCCAGGTGGTCGAATATTTGAACTTTTATGAGGGGGCGCTTTATCACTGAGGAGTGACAAAGAAACAGGGTGACCAAAGTGGTCGAATGGCTGGACCTTTTATAAAAGGCTACCTACGTATCCCGGAGGAATCAAGCCTGGTCGTAGTTCAAGCATCACTAGATAGTTAGGAACGATGTCTAGGATCCTTGAGATTTTGACAATTCGGAGGCTGTCACCTGATGAAGCTAGAGCTTATGGCGCTATCTCTTTATGACGGAGATAGAGGTAACTTAAGTTGGGAAACTTGAGCGTACGTCACTATTCGCGGATAGTGGTATCACAAGTTGAAATGATTTGGGCATACGTCACTATTCGCGGATAGTGGTAGCACAATTTGAAATGACTTGGGCATACTTCACTATTCGCGGATAGAGGTAGCACAATTTGAAATGACTTGGGCATACTTCACTATTCGCGGATAGAGGTAGCACAATTTGAAATGACTTGGGCATACTTCACTATTCGCGGATAGAGGTAGCACAAGTTGAAATGACTTGGGCATACTTCACTATTCGCGGATAGAGGTAGCACAAGTTTAGAGTTCTGACAATTCGGAGGTTGTCACCTAGTGTTATCCCGTTATAACGGAATTAACGGAGGCGACTGGGAATAAAGCTTGATTGCTAAAGAGATAAGGGATATTTTCTGAAAAGATGTTATCTTGGTTAAAAGATAACGGAAATTGCATGCCCAAGTGGAAGGTCCAGGGGCAGGATTGTAATTTATGCTCAGAGCGAATGAGGCCGCCCGGCATGAGATGGAGAAAAAGAAGCCGTACGGCTAGAGACCTGTTTTTTCCAGATTATTTAAAATCAGGTTTTGAACGGGCATTGGGCACTTGTTGCCGCCCACTTCAGCCGAGAGAGAGAAGAGAGAGAGAATTTCGAAATTCTTCAACCCCTTTTTGCTTCCCTTTGATTTGAGATGGATCCGGAGGGCAATCCCATACCGAGGCAAGCAAGGAGAAACATCTCGGCGGCCGCGAGAAGGAGGAGGAAGGAGCTCGTGCGGACGGAGAGGAAGTATGACTTCCTTACGCCTCCATCGGAGCTTTACCCGGGGAGAAGGGAGCACAAATCGACGAACCCGCGATCGGTTGGGGTAAGCATTCTCATTTTGCTCAAATCCGATGATTTTGCTTGATTTTTGAATGATTTAGGGCTTGACCCGAATTATAGGATTTTGAATGATTTTTTGAATGATTTTGAGATGCATGAACAACCTATGAGGCTAAGAATGTGCAATGCGCAACTTGTTTGATGAAAATTATGAGAATGACTCACTTTTTTCTCGCAAAATGAAGTAAGAATGAGAATTTTTTTCAAAATATGAGACGGAGTTTTTGCCTTGTGCTAGAACTAGGTCAAAATTCTGATTTTCAATGAGAAAACATGATTTTGAAAATGATTCATGCATGCCATTTTTTTTTTTTTTGAAAGAATAATGCTTATGTGCAAAAAATTGTGATTTTGTGCTTTAGGAAAGCAATGACGCGTTTCAAGTGATGAAAGACACGTTTTTGATGCAAAAGATATGCTAGAAAAACTTTTATGAATGCTTTTCTTTTGAAAATATGTGCACTTTTGAATATATGCATGCTTTTAAAATGATATGAAGGACTGACGCTTCTTTTTGATGTGCTTGTCTACAGGAGAACAAGTCTAGAGGACCGTCGGAGATTGCAGTTAAGCTTTGGCAGAGGATGCCGGATTTTGAGAAGAATGGGGCAAATCCCGCAATGGTGAGGGCTACCTACTGGATGCATTTGTAGAGGCCATCGGCAGGGGTGTTCACATCACCTCTAAGAGCAAGGGCTTGGTCCAGGCCCTTTCTGAGTTCTGGTGGGACAGTACACATAGCTTTCACCTGAGCTGGGGAGAGCTGACAGTGACACCTGCCGATTTTACTGCTATTACGGGCTTACAGTTCACTGGGAGGCCTGTGACTTGGAGGGACCACATCACAGCGGAGGAGTTCCAGGCTTTGGTAGGGTTTGAGCTGATTCCCAAGGGGCTGGGGATGGAGACACGGAACGTCGAGGTGGCAGTTCAGACTTGCATGCAGAATTTTGCTGCTAATGAGGTGACTGCCCAGCAGCTGGCTAGAGCATTCATATGGTTGATGCTATCAGTCACCATTTTTGCTAATTCTGGGACGCTGGCCATGACTTGCCTCCTCGACTCTTTGGAGGATGTTGATGGGATAGGGACGGTCTCTTGGGGAGAGGCCGGATTGGCGGAGCTCTACTTCTCTTTGGACATGTACAGTCGGAACAAGGCTGCTTCCATGGACTGCTTCTCATTTGCCCTTGAGGTAGTCTCCTTTCTTTTCTCTTTTCCTGTCTTGAGACTTTTATGAGAGAAAATGACCTTTTGATGTTTTGAACATGCAGGCCTGGTTTTGCGAGGTGATCGGGTTCTTCCCTTGGAACCAGCAGAGTGATGTCACCATCTTCCCTGCTATGGTTCGCTGGAGAGGAGATGCGAGAGATAAATTCACGGGGAAGACCCGGATTACCTTCGACTACAAAATGGTGAGGCCGGTCATCAACAGGGATGGGCACGATGGAGTGGACTTCTACCCCCGGGGGCGAGTATCCAGAGATTTTGCTGGGAGATGCCATCGAGGTGACGAGGCGAGGAGGTGGCTCACTGGGGCCGACATGTGATGTCATTTACTTGGGGACCGCTTCTCGAGGCAAAGCATGGCCATGTCCCTCCATTGGACGCCATTACTCCTCAGATCCTCCAAAGACGGATGCCGCAGCCCGTGGATTGGCCGAGAGGATGAGATAGCGAGGTACCGTGCGGCGTGGCTGCAGAGGAGTATTTTGATATGGGTACCCCCTACGCCGTGTTTGTGGAACAGCGCCTGAGGACGCCACGAAGCTAGTGAAGCCGGCGGTCACTCGTGGATATGGGGAGGATGAGCCTACCGACCCGCCGATCCCTCCCGCGCATCTGTCCTATGTGATCCATGGAGTGCCGAGGAGGATGAGGATACTGTCCCCGATGCTAGGGAGCCCCAAGACACCTTGCCACCCGATAGCACCGTAAGTGTACTCTTAGGGTCTTATTCCCTTTTTAGCTTTCGCATTTTCTCGCTTTTGCAATTTTCTCGAGATTTTCCGAGATTTTTCTCTTCCTTTTCTCGTGTTCCACTCGTACTTACGATAGGCCGGTCGTGCGTAATAGGGCCGGAAGGACATGTGCCGGTCTCTTCTCGAGGAAGCCGGCTCGCGCTTCGAAGGCGGCAATGATGCACAGGAGCTCGGGCGCAAGAGACGGCACGTCGGGGGCACAGCCGCCTACCTCATCGGCCTCGGAGTACTCTTCCGGCCATGCCTCGGGGCGGGGACCCAACGCCGACATTCCGGGAGCAAACTGGCCGAGTACGGGCACGATAATGTCCATTTGTCCGACTTGAGCGACCAGAGGACTTGATGAGGGAGGCTAGCATTTACGAGCCGAGCGATGAGGAGGAAGAAGAATCGGAGGCCTAAGAGGTCTCTAGAATAGATTTGGAACAAAAACAAACAATTTACAATTTTTATGCACAACTTGTTTATTTTTTGCTTTATTTGGGCGCCGATGGGGCGAAAACATTGTATTTACATTTTATTTGCTTTTCTAATTCATGCTTTTTCAATTTGCATATTATCTCGAGCCTTGGGGCGACTTTTTGCTTGGAATTGGGGAAAACCGGGCCAAAATGATTTATAATGGTGTATAAATGCTTGAATGGCTTCGGATATGTTTACGTACGGGTTTTGGTTGAAAAAGTGGGGTGAAAACTCCCTTGGGCAGCAACTTTGGTTCTTTGCAGAATTTTTTCTGCAGAGGGCTAATGTAGCCGTGCGGCATGGCCTTGATGGCAAATGAAGCCGTGCGGCTTACAGTTCTGTTCGAATCGGTTATTTTCTCGAATAAAAGCAAGGCTTGGCCATTTCATTTCATTTTCACTCTAGACTTGTCCCAATTGTTCCCGCAGCATATTTTGGACCGAAAAGCACCCTCTTTGAACACTTTGCGATGGAGAAGCCCGTCGATTGCAAAGGGGGAAGCGAGACCATTTTCTATCCGGTCTTCAATCTTGGGCGAGACATAACTTCCAAAATCACAAGGGACTGCTAGATTCTTCCTTCAAGATCAAGTCTTTATGGCATTTGAGGGATCTCTCCCGCCCGATTGGGATCTCTGAGAGCCGCAAAGAAAGTTCGGGACGTCCGGAGACATGTTTATTGCTTTTCTTACAACGAAATCGTCCCAACGCACGAAGACTTCAGAGCCTTGATTGGGGGTCCCGAGATCTGAGGCTATATCTATTCCGCTGATCGGAGACGTGCCGGTGACGGTAAAGCTTGCATCTTTTCTAGCAGCATTCCTTTGGGAGAGGCCGAGAGGATGATGGTAGCCCCGGATAGGATTGACCTTTCGATATCCCGGCAGGTTTGGGTCTCCATATGGCTGCGACCACGGTGGCTATGGATGCTTTCATTCTCTGCGTATTCTCTATTCTGTTCACCGCCGAGTCCGCTGGGGATCGTCATAGTGGCCTCTTGGACATGGTCGAGACTGCAGTGGCTGGAAGGATATTGTCCCGCCGGTCTTGGGAGAGACATTTCATGGGATCGATAGGATGGCTCGGGAGACCGTTTCATGAGGTCCGGAGTCCGGCTATGTTGACTCGCGGGTCAGCAGGAGAGGCTCGGGGCTTTGCACAGGGCTTTGCCGACTCGGTGCCCTTGGGTGATTTCTCGGAGAGGTGCACCTAGGCAAACAGGAATGTGGTAGCCGGGAGCCGATGATGGCTAGGCTACCCACTTCGGACATCCGTTGGTGGATACCACACTGGAGGTTGCGGACCAGGAGGATATTTCAGAGTCTTATCTTTGTGAGGGTTCCAGGATTCTCGCTGGTCGTCCTTCTACATACCCCGCTTGGTATCCGGGCGGTTTGGGGCTTTACAGAGCCATTGAGTGATTGGGAGGACATCCGGACCATGGAGGTGGTGTCATTGGATATGAGAGATCCGGCCGGCTTCTCTTTCTTCTCGAGGGCTTGGACACATCTTGCTTTCCCACCCAGGCTATCCTCGGGAAGCAGAAGAGCACCATCTTGACCACTGTCTACTTGGACTGGTACGAGAGGGAGATGGGAGCGACTCAGGCTATCTTGGAGGATAGACGTCGAGCTTTATTGGGAGCTGACTGTGACTCGAGTAGGACTCTGAGGGAGACTGAGGCTAAGGCGAGTTGCCATAACCAATCAGGTGACTTGGTCAGAGATATGGAGGCTCGGTACAAAAGATTGTCCGAGGTCGCTCCTTTGACTGAGGCTCAGAGGGAGGAGGTGCGGACTCGTGCTCGGATAGAGAGAGCGCTTATTGACACGGGGTTGGTAGAGGCTCCAGCGAGGATACCAGAGATCGGGATGAGGGATACCGACATTATTGAGAAGAAAAGGAAGAAGACTCGACGAGGCCGAGGAAAAGGGAAGAAGACTGAAGAAAACTCAGCGAATGACGACTGACAAGTCTTTTCTCAAGATCCTCTTATTGCCATTTGCAAACACATTAGTTTATTTAGGCATTTTATTGTATTTTAGATCTTTTTAGCAGGTTAACAGAGTTAAGAGGTAGACCGTGCTTGAACTCATCAAGAAGTTTTTAACTTGTAATGAACAAGGCATATTATTTTAGAAATTAATCAAGACACATTTCATGAAAATTCAAATGTCTTTTTTTTTTTTTTTTTTTTTTATTGATCGGGACATATTTCATGGAAATTTAATCGTCTTTTTTATTGTTTAGACCGAACCATATATGGCCGCCTCGTTCCCCTTTTACAAGAAAGGCTAAGGGGCTCAGGTCTTCGTAGTTCATTACGGTGAACCAATTTTTTATGTGCGGCCTGTCTTTTGCCTAGACCGCCCTTTTGGGGTTTTCGGCCCTAGCCGGGCATTACTCTTTTTGCACTAAGATTTTTTTTTTTTTTTTTTTTTATATATGTGCAACCCCGTCTTTTGCCTAGACCGCCCTTTTTTGGGGTTTTCGGCCCTAGTCGGGTATTACTCTTTTTGCACTTTTTCTTTTTTTTTTTTTTTTTTTTCATCGGACATAGTATCTTCGGAGTTTATCACCGTTGACCGGGTGGACAAAGGGATTGCCATCCAAGTCTGCAAGCTTCATTGCTCCTCCCGACGGTATTTTCTCGCACCACATAAGGGCCGATCCAGACGGGTTCCCATTTTCCCAGGGGTTGTCTCGGTAGGGGGCTTTACTTTCGGCACTAAGTCGCCCTCTTTGATATCTCTGGCCTTGATCTTTTTATCAAACACTCTGGCCATTCGCCTCTGGTAGGCTCGGGTGTGTTTCATGGCTTTTAGCCTTCTCTCGTCAAGGGCTAACTCATCATGCCGGCCGCGCAGCCATTCCACTTCATTGACACTGTTTTCCAGGAGGACCCTTAATGACGGGATTTCCAACTCCACCGGTAACACCGCTTCCATCCCGTAAGTTAGGGCAAAAGGAGTTTCTCCCGCGTGGTACGTTACGACAGACGTTCTGTAGCCCCAGAGTGCTAGGTGCAGCTTTTCGGGCCAATCACGACCACGGGTGGCCATCTTCCGGATGATCCGCTCGAGTGTCTTATTAGCAGCTTCCACGGCTCCATTGGTTTGAGGTCTGTACGGGGACGACTTGTGGCGAGTAACTCTGAATTCTGACAGCAGTCTATCGCAGTCTCCTTCGAAGTGTGACCCATTATCGGAAATGATCTCGTTGGGCACCCCATAATGCAGAATTTTGTGTTGGTCTCAGACGTATGGACCTCCACCTCTCTTTCCGATCCTGCTTCAGCTCCCGCACGAGCATCCTTTGCATTTGGGGTTGCCAGTGTTAGGTTCTGGGCCACCCTAGAAGGTGTAGCTTTTTCTTGTCCAACCACCATAACTTGCCTCCAACTAACTGTTATACTTTTACAGACACTTCAAGACAAATCACACCTTTTCTGACAACTTTACAAATCGCTTTCTGAAAACAAAATGCCTTTAATGCATGCACTAATGAACTTACAACCTTTATAGCCAAAGACAACTTTATGACTTTCTGAAATAAATACCTCAATCCAAAAAACACCTTTAACAAGTACTATCTGGGAATCCTTCTTAATTTTCTAACTAACTAGCCTTTACTCCTTTGACCAAACTGACAGTTGGAATCTTCTGGGCTCCACCAACAAAACAACAACAGTGCTCCATCTTCTCTCTCACCTCCGGCAGCCACCAACAACCTCCCAAACTTCACCTAGCCACCCAAAGAAGAAACGCTCTGGTCCCGGCAACGGAACCAACTGATGCTACCATGGAAAATGGTGTCGATCAGGAGCTGAGTCTACAGCTGATCCAAAGGATACTCCGGCTGGTCTTCTATGGATGGCTCGCTCCAGGACCTACACACACGAACAATCATGAACTAAACCGGGGGTGACTCCGGTGAAACCCCTCCGGCGTGAGAATCAGTTCACTATCTCAAGAACAAGATAATATGGAAATAATGGAAAAAGAGAGGGAGAGTTTTCAGAGAGAGTAGAGCTTACCCAATAATGCGAGAATTTTGTGTTTTTATACCAAGATCCCATCATGAGACCATAACTCGGGGACACGTGTCAATCACACAGTATTCTAGGTCACCTACTCTTCGAGTTGGTAAAAAGGACCGTCGGTCCCATCACTTGACAACTGTTTCACGGTATGAAAAAAGGAGCCACACTGTTGACACGTCAATCAATCGTTACCCACCACCTACACTTGTCGCCTGGCGACGAATTCTCCAAAGCTGACAAAACTAATTTTTATCATTTAAATTATATTACATACATATTACCCTAGATCAGGGGGGGTAAGTCCTCTTCTCGCCACCTATACTTCCCGCCTATACCCTATTCCCGTTAAATGTCATGTCCCTGTCATTCGCTATACTATCTCGCCCTATTAACGGTAAAGTGTAATTTATTATTCACTTAATTATCTTTTATCTTCCTTAATATTCATGGCCCACCTTATGCTACTTGGCCCACCAAAATCATCAAACCTTTTGTACTGTTCAAACCCAACCCACATTTTACAATCACTTCACTACTTTTATTTAAAAAGATGAACATTTTAAAAAAAAAAAAATCACAACTTGAATATTACAAAAAACTCTTAAAATATTACAAAAACTATTATTTTTTTG
>JAFEMH010005914.1:137500-144108 GCA_022495995.1 Adenophora triphylla var. japonica
CTCGAACAATGAAAAAGGTATCTTGTAACCGTCATTATAAAATCATTTTTAAGGAAACAAAAAAATATATATATTTTAAGGATCAATCATTCAATTTTTGTGTGGTTACATGTAATTTTATTATTTTAAAAATTATAGCACTCACGTCATATTTTGATTTACTTTTGCTTTGCTAATTTGTTATTATTATTATAATTATAGTAATTATTATTATTTTAGAAATTCTTATCTTTGAAGTTTTAAATATTTAGAAAGGATTTTTGATATCTCAACTAAAGATAAGAATTAGATATTTTAGATTGAGTTGAGTTGAAATTCAAAAATATGAAAATAAAAATCTTATTTGAAATTAAATTAAAAAGGATCAGTTATTTTAGTTTGAGTTTGAATTTCAAATATGAAAATGAAACTCTTCATTGAATGTAATACATGGCAGCTGATAATTGGTGAACATAGGGATGACGTGAAATTCCACGTGGCTCACTGTATGAGCCTGAAATATTTCTGCTTTTATATATTATATAGATTGTAATTATTATTATTTTAGGGATTCTTATCTTTGAGTTTAAAATATTTAGAAAGGATTTTTGATATCCCAACTAAAGATAAGAATTAGATATTTTAGATTGAGTTGAGTTGAAATTCAAAAATCTGAAAATAAAACTCTTATTTGAAATTAAATTAAAAAGGATCAGTTATTTTAGTTTGAGTTTAAATTTCAAATCTGAAAATGAAACTCTTCATTGAATGTAATACATGGCAGCCGGTAATTGGTGAACATAGAGATGATGTGGAATTTCACGTGGCTCACTGTATGAGCCTGAAATGTTTCTGCTTTTAAATATTATATAGATGATATTCATGCTTTTTTGTTATTGATACGAAGATATTTTGAACAATAATTTTAGGTTAATTTATGAAAGAAACTATTGATATATTTGTATTTTTTCTTCTGATTTTTAATTCAAAAAAAAATGAATGAAATGAGTTATATGCTTAAAATAAAAATATAACTCAGTAAGTTTTATAAAATAGATAATAATTACTGCTAAAAAATTAGATATTATTTTATGAACATAACCCTTCTCAAAACAAAAAAAATGAAAATTGCGCGAACAATGAAAAAAGTATCATGTAACCGTCATTATAAAATCATTTTTAAGTAAACAAAATATATATATATATATATATATTAAGGATCAATCATTCAATTTTTGTGATTACATATAATTTTATTATTTTAAAATCATAGCACTCACGTCATATTTTGATTTACTTTTGCTGCTAATTTGTTATTATTATTATAATAATTATTGTAATTATTATTATTTTAGGGATTCTTATCTTGGAGTTTAAAATATTAAGAAAGGATTTTTGATATCCCAACTAAAGATAAGAATTAGATATTTTAGATTGAGTTGAGTTGAAATTTAAAAATCTGAAAATAAAACTCTTATTTGAAATTAAATTAAAAAGAATCAGTTATTTTAGTTTGAGTTTAAATTTCAAATCTGAAAATGAAACTCTTTATTGAATGTAATACATGGCAGCTGATAATTGGTGAACATAGAGATGATGTGAAATTCCACGTGGCTCACTGTATGAGCCTGAAATGTTTCTGCTTTTATATATTATATAGATTTCCTTCTAAAACCCAATCCCCATAGCTTCCCACAAGGCCACAAGTAGTTGGGAAACACACACACACACACACACTTTGACTACATAATAAAGCATGATGTATTTTAAGTCAATTTCCAGTTAGGTAGTGTTGGCCCCAAAATTAGATTAAGTAGGTCAACTAAAAAAATACTCCCTCGATAAATAAATGATGTCATAGTGACTTGTCTAACGTTTTTAAGAAATGTGTTGTAACGATCCCAAAAGTCGGTCCTATTTCAGGATCCAAATTTTAGATACATTACTAATCTAACAAAAACTAAACTCAAATAATAACCTCAAGTTTTATTAAAAATAATTTCTTCACAGTACATTATTCATCCCTATTAGTCTAGGGTTACAACACCTGTGATAAAATAGATTTATTACTAATATTCTTAATAACTAATCTTCAACTTCCAATAGCTCACCCTAGCCTTCGTCCAACCGTTTAACCTGGAAGCTAGAGAAGAAAAGGAAGGGTGAGCGAACAATGCTCAACAGATCTTATACGGACCTCTTCGGGTACTAAGAAGAGGTGACCACAAAACAATACCTGTTACCAATGATTTCCAAGAATATAGCATAACAAAAGAAGCGAATAAACTCAAATACGAAGTTTTTAACAATTATTAATAAGAAGTACAAAACGAATAATCAAAGGTTCACATACATGCATATAGCATGATCATATAAGCGGTCCAACGACCTCAATAAACACTAAAACCCACAAAGGGTACGAAAAGCCCACAGAGAGCACTAAAGCCCACGAAGAGCACAAATGGCTCACAAAGAGCCCCAAAACTAAGTAGTGTATCCGGAACACCCCACTACTAATCATCAGTAGTGTAATGCCTTAATAGGCCAAATCAATATACCCCGTCATTACGGGTTGTTTAACTTAATATGATCATGCATAGAACGAAAGGGTAATGAATAACAAATATACTTAAGAGCCAAGGTGATAATGAATCATACAATAGCAAATGCAAGTAGTATAATGAACAATGGTGTGAAATTAAAGTAAACAATTTAATTTCACGAAGGCCAACAATGTATGATTTATTTGAAAAACGTATGTTCGAAGGAGGCAAAGCAAATGCTAACCAATAGATTAGCTTAAACGTTTCAAAGACGGTACTTTTCAAGAAAATATAGGAATCCTAACCAAAGAATCAAGAACGCAATAAACCTAAAGACGTATAATCACTTACCTCAATTACGCAACTTTAAGGCAAACTTGAACACGTACAAGTCGGCTAAGCTCGTTTCCCAAAATCTAAAATCAAATATAAAGTATTACATTCTATTTTATTGATCTCTTTTACTAAATCAAAAGATTAGAATGATGTTCATTAATAAACTAAGGATTAATTATAATTTTTCAAATCTCTAAGGTTCCCAAATTAATTAAAATCTTAAGGTTGCAAACTGAACTTTCTAATGGTATTTTACACCTTTCACGTGCTTACTCCCCTACCCATATTTTCACAAGTCATTTCCATTTTGTACTTGATCATGACATGAACACATACTACACATATTTCAGCATACAAGCATACAGGCAGACACAATTAACACATACTAACATATTGCATATACACACACACCATTGCACAAGTACATACACATACACACTGCTGCCATAAAGCAACACACACACACACAGACTCTCAGCAATACACACTGCACACATGCAACACACACACACGCACACAGTAGTAACACACACACACGCACAGCTCCACTCACACACAACACACATAAGAAACACACTCTTATACACCAAAACATACCTTTGTACACACACACAAACTCTCTGTAAACAAACACAGACACACGCACACACAACTCATATAAGCAAACATATTCACATACGTTGTTGCACAAGGACATGCATACACAAAATTGCTAACAGACAGACAGAACCATTTTATGCATTATCCCTCCCAGATCTATTTTTTTATTTGACAATTCAATATCCTTTGAGTCAAAATGAAATTTCCTTTTTTTTAATTATTAACCAAAATAGCAACTCGTACAAGTATGGGCAGATTACTTACCTTAATAATTGTTTAGGCCTCTTTCACAATCACTTACACCTTCTCTCTCAGCCTCCTTCCCTCCTAACTGATGATCATGCCACACACACTCTCTCTCTCTCTCTTGTCAAAGTATCATCAAAATTTGGAATGAGAAACCCATACCCAAGGATCCTATTTATACTAGAGGGACACGTTAATTACAAGGTAGATACTTCCACCCTATAATGAGAATGTGAAGGGAGGTTCATGACACTAAATAAATTCATCCATTATCTTCTTATCTATGCATTGCATTATCCAAAGTAATTAAATAATTATATTTTCTCATTATTAACTATTTATACTTTTTATTTATTTCCTGGTTATTACATACTTACCCCTTAAAAGAAGTTTGGTCCCCAGAACTTGAGCGTACTGATCAAACAAAAAGCTCGGGATACTTGTCGCGCATCTCGCTCTCGAGTTCCCATGTCACTTCCCTTTCAGGATGGTTACTCCATTGAACCTTGACATAGGGAATGACACGCCTTCTTAGAACTTGTTCTTTCTTGTTCATCACACGAACAGGATGCTCCTCATAGCTAAAGTCCTCTTGAATCTTCAATGGTTCATCTTGAATCACATGACTAGAGTCCGACACATACTTCCTTAGCATCGAGACATGGAAGACTTTATGAACTCCGAGATAACATGGGAGGCAAGGCAAGTTTATACGCCATTTCTCCAACACGTTCCAAAATCTCAAAGGGTCCGACAAAACGAGGGCTAAGTTTGCCTCGTATACCAAATATCATAATCCCACTTGGTTGGAGATATTCTTCGGGGAACACATGATCTCAGGCCTTAAACTCAAGTTCACGACGAGCGATTATACTGCATCAAGACTTACATGCGCTTTGTGCTTCGCGAGTAACCTCTTCACACGATTAATTGAACCTTACCTCTACGGTGAGCTTAGAACTAACTCGGGTCCTAGCAATTGCCTTTCTCCTACTTCATCCCAACAAGTTGGAGATCGACACTTATGACCATAAAAAGAGCTTCATAAGGCGCCATCTCTATACTCGCATGGTGTTGTTGTATAGAAGTAAACTCAATCAAAAGGCAAATGATCATCCCAAGCTTCCCTTCAATCAGTCAATGTAAAGCCCTAAGCATGTCTTCCAAGGTACTGGTGTTCTTTCGGATTTGAGCCAGTCGGTTTGCGGATGAAAATTTGCTGTACCTTTCAATTGCTCCAAGTTCGATACTGGCCCAAAGCTTCGGCTGTAGACTCTTCCAAAACTTGGATGTAAATCTTGTATCTCGATCGGACACAATAGATACGGGTACTCCGCCATGGCCCAGCCTTACGATTTCTCTTATGTAAATCTTTGCCAACACCTCAGATAGAGTCGAGTTATCCGAATAGCAAGAAAATGGCAAATGGACTTGGTCAATCCCTATCATAAATGACCCCCGAATGGGCGTTGTACCCCGCTTAAGCTGTTGCTTGGCAACCCGAGTAACAAAATCCGTAGTGATATGCTCCGGCTTCCACTCGGGTATAGGTAAAGATTGCAACAAATCCGCCTGGTCTTTGATGTACAATCATTAACTTATTGTGCAAACTAAACACCGAGAAACGCAGTCTGCTATTTCTCTCTTCATATTATTCCACGAAATGTATCTCGCATATTTCGATACATCTTCGTACTTCCTAGGTGAGCCGCAAACTTTGAGCAATGAGCCTCCTCCATAATTTCTTATTTAAGCTTAGCATCATATGGCACACATATCCTTGAGCCATATAGCAGAATGCCCACTTTATCAATCTTGCGGAACTCCGACTTTTCCCCTTCGTTCAAGTTCTTCGATATGTCCATTAACTCGGCATCTCTGACCGGCTGTGCCCTCCTTGATCTTCTCCCATCAAGCTTGGAATAACTTGCTCAAATGTGCCCAAATAGCCCTTCTACCACCTCGAACATGCTTTCATAGAAAAGGGTTCCAACCTCATTCACAGCATGACTTTCCAGAGCTTCCATCGGAGATGCGAACTCCACTTTATATTTACGACTCGAAGCATCAGCGACAACATTGGCTTTTCCGAGGATGGTACAAAATTGATGCAATCATAGTCTTTAAGTAAGCTCCAACCACCTCCTTTGCCTCATCTATTCAACTCTCTTTACGAGTGAAAAATATATTTAAAGGCTCTTGTGATGCGATTATAAATTTCACGCATGACTCAAGCCATACAAATAATGTCTCCAAATTTTAAGTGCAGAAGAACAACAACATTGCCAAGCTCCAAATCATGAGTAGGATAATTCTTCTCATAATTCTTCAATTGCCTTGAATGCGTAAGCAATTACGCTTTCCGTTTTGCATCAAACACACATCCAAGGCCCACTTAATGAAGCATCGGCCTATAGATAACAAAACCTCCCTAAAGTTCCAGTTTAGCGAGGTTAAGATTGGTGCGAGATACTAATCGCCTTTTTAACTCTTTGGAAACTAGCCTCACATTATCCGTCCACACAAATTTTATATTCTTACTGCATCAACCTCGTCATTGGCATAGCAATCTTAGATAAACCTTCCACTGAAAGCGACGGTAATAGCACCTTGACCCTGAAAACTCACCGCCTCAGTGACCCCGGTAGATGGCCTCTCCCGTTCCATAACTTTGCTTGATCAGCACAGGGGGTCCTGAAGCATGCCATCCTTGGATACCTTTGCCCCAAAAGGCAACTTCTCTAACCGAACTTCATACTTCTTGCGAACTTTACGTACAACTTATTCTCGCGTAGAATCTTAAGAACCAATCTAAGATATATACGTGTTTATCCCTCGTCGCTTGGAGTATATGATATATCAATGATGAATACGATAATGCACCGATCGAAAACTCCTTAAATA